>CM028752.1:31128008-31343319 GCA_016801395.1 Leptodermis oblonga
CCAATCCCACTCCTAACCACCCTTCCGATCAAGATGAGATTCTCATCCCCGCCGAAGACTTGATTCCCTCTCCCACAGCCACTCCCACCCCAGAGGCAAATACTCCCACCCCAGCCGCGATCAGCATACTTATCAACGGGATTATTTCCTTCTTTACTCGGTTCTCTTCCTCATTCCCACCGAAAAGGTGCTTCGCAGTCCTGCCGAAGATGAGATTTCCACTGTCGGCAGAGCTGAGATTCCCACTCCCACCCCAGCTGAGATTCCCACCGTCGCCGGAGCTGAGATTCCCACTCCTGCCCCAGCTGAGATTCCCACTGTCGCCGGAGCTGAGATTCCCACCGCCGCCGGAGCTGAGATTCCCACTCTCGCCCCAGCTGAGATTCCCACTGTCGCCGGAACTGAGATTCCCACCATCGCCGGAGCTGAGATTCCCACTTCCGCCCCAGCTGTGATTCCCACTCCAACCTCCCACCCAGCGCCGAACACCTTCAACATCAGACTTATTAATGGGATAATCTCATTCTTTGTTGGGCTGGTCTGCCTTTTTTTCCTTGTAAACAACCCGTTAATCTCATCTATTACTTGCTGCCGCGGATTCTTTCCCTAGTTCATTTGCGGCATTATATTTACTGTCAACCTCAACTTCGCCGGCATTGTCATCCTTTACCCACTATGCACTGAGATAGTTTCAGTTGTGGGGTAAAAGAAAGCTGTGGGGAAAAATTGTTTTTAGGATAGGTAAACTATGTTTTGTCTCTATGGTAGGTCATGCGATAACAATGGCCTCATCACAGGAGGAGGGAGGTGTTTTTGTTGAGATCACCATGTCAACAATTCAGTTTCTTCTGGCTCTTTCCTGTGTTCTCCCTTATTTCGGAAGACTAATCAAATGCGCTGATCTGGGAAACAATCTTGGTGACCAGATGTTGGAGCTTGGCTTTCACTTTAGCTCCCATCACTATGTGTAAAAACAGCAGCAATTGATCACAGAGAGATCAATTGCAGCCAAAATAAGAACGATCAGCAACTCAGAAAAGAAAATAATGAAGAACACTGAAATGAAGTTGAGAGAATTGGGGAAACTTTTCTGTATTGCTTGAGAAAAACAAAAAAATCTGATTACAATAAGTGTAACTACTCCTATTTATACAAACACAGAATCTAAGTAACATGAAAGCTACACTGTATCTTCTATACAGAGAATCAAATCTCCTAACTATGGTTAAAAGAAAAAAAACTAACTAAAGTCCAGCTGTACAATGGTTAATTAACTTCGAGCTATGATCACTAATGCCAGCTCATTAATCACGTGCTTATCTCCTTCTGTCAAGTGGACTTCGGATGTGATCAGTTGCATTATCAAATTGCTCCAATGTGTTGCTAGCTGTTGCTGGATTTGTATTAATGGCACTATTTCCACGTGAAGATTTCTGCATCCCCCCTCAAGTTGGACTTGGTGAAAATCAACAAGCCTAACTTGGAAAGAAGATGATGAAAAGGAGCAGCAGATAGGGGCTTTGTGAAAAGATCAGCAATCTGATCATATGAGGAAACATGCTGAGGAATGAGAAAACCATCTTTGAACTTATTTCGAACAACATAGCAGTCTATATCCAAATGTTTGGTACGTTCATGGAAGACAGGGTTGGTTGTGATGTGAATGACAGCCTTACTATCACACCAAAGAGGAATAGGGAGAGAAACAGCCACATGCAAGTCATGAAGAATGTAGGAAATCCATTGCAATTCACAAGTAGTCACTGCAAGGGCCCTGTACTCAGCTTCAGCAGTGGAATGAGATACAGTTGACTGTTTCTTGGATTTCCAAGAAATAAGAGCATCACCTACAAATACACAGTAGCCAGTAATAGACTGCCTTGTGATCTTGTAGGTTCCCCAATCTGCATTACAGAAGCCTTGAAGATGCATAGAGGAAGCAGCAGGGTAAAAAAGACCTTGAGAAGGGGTACCTTTGAGATAATTAAGAATATGAATAGCAGCAAGCCAATGGGATTTTCTGGGAGCTTACATATACTAGCTAAGTTGCTGAACAGCATGTGTAATATCAAGTCTGGTGAAATGCAGATACAACAGCCTGCCTATGAGTCGTCTATATTGATGAGGATCTGAGCAAAGAGGGGATGAAGTATCTGCAAAATCAGTGCCTGGAACTGCAGGAGTAGTAGTAGGCCTGGCCTCAAGAACACCTACATCTTCAAGAATATCCAAAATGTACTTTCGCTGATTGAGATAATTAAAGACCATTAGGACTGCGAGCAATTTCAATCCCCAGAAAGTACCTTGCATGGCCAAGGTCTTTTATGGTAAATTTGTGGTCAAGAAATGTCTTGACCTGAGCAATATCAGCAGTTGAATCACCAGTGATTAAGATGTCATCCACATAGACAATAAGGGCTATAAATGAATGCTGAGATTTCTTGACAAACAGTGATGATGAGAAGATTGCAGAAAACCAAAATTGGTGAGTTGAGTAGTAAACTCATGATTCCATCTTCGAGATGCCTGTTTCAGACCATACAAAGACTTCTTTAACTTGCAAACTTGACCAGGAAGAACATTAGGGTAACCAGGAGGAGGCCACATATACACATCCTCTTCAAGAATGCCATGAAGGAAAGCATTATTAACATCCAATTGATAGAGATGCCAAGATTTAGAAGCAGCCAAGGCCAAGATAATTCGAACTGTCACAGATTTAGCTACTGGAGAGAAGCTATCAGTATAATCAACACCTTCAATTTGATTAAAACCTTTTACCACTAATCTGGCCTTACTATTTATCTACTAAACCATCAGGTCTCATCTTCACTTTATAGACCTATTTAGAGCCTATAGGTTTCTTACCCCTAGGTAATGCAATCATTTCCCAAGTATCATTCAAGTCCAGTGCCTGTAGCTCCAAGTTCATCGCTTTAACCCATTCAGGATGGTCTTTGGCTTGACTATATGAGTAAGGCTCTTGGACAGTTGATACATTAGCCAGAAAATACATATATGATGTAGAAAAACAAGCATTGGAATAGAAAGGAAAAGTATAAACAGGATAATGCATGGATGGATGAACATGAGGTAGAACAGGAGTTACACAATTAGCTTTTGGCATCACAAAATTAGTGAGCCAAGCTGGTTGTTGTTTTTGTCTGAGACTTCTCCTTTGTGGAGGAGGAGTAGGAATGATGGATAAATCCTCAGTAGGAGAAGAAGATGATAGGGATCTGGATGAACTAGAGGAAGAAGATGAGTTGGAGATTGGTGAGTTAAGTTCAGGAATGCTAGATGATTATTCAGGTGCAGACTCAGATTCAGAGTCTGATTCAGGAATGGCCAAGGGAAGAGGACTACCCTGTGGTTGGATTGTGGGCTGCTGAAATGGAAATATAGTTTCATGAAAAACTACATCCCTAGAAGTATAAACCTTGTGAGTAGACAGGTTGTATAGCTTATAGGCTTTCTGAAAAGGAGGATATCCTAGGAATATAGACTTGTGAGCTCTAGGAGAGAATTTGTGTTTAGAAGGATCTAGATTAGTAGCATAACACAAACATCCAAATGTCTTGATATGAGTGAGGTCTGGTGCTTTGTTATACAACAACTGATACGGTGATTGCTATTGTAAAATGGAAGAGGGAAGTCTGTTTATGAGAAAAGTAGCAGTAAGAAGAGAGTCACCCCAGAATTGTTTGGGAAGGCAAGACTGAAACATGAGAGCTCTAGCAACTTGTAATAAATGTTTTTATTTCCTTTCAGCTATTCCATTTTGCTGAGGAGTATATGGAGTAGATGTTTGATAAATTATACCAAACTGGGACAATGAAGTTTGTAGAGTGTGATTAACAAATTCAGTTCCATTATCAGACCTAACCATTTTGACTGATTTCTGAAATTGAGTTTGAAACATATGAAAGAATGAAATGAGTGTTTGAGGAACCTGGGATTTGTGTTTAAGAAGAAAAGTCCAAGTATATCTAGAATGATCATCCACAATTGTAAGGAAATATTGGGCTCCAGATATGGTAGGCTGATAGTATAGCCCCCATACATCCAAATGAAGAAGATCAAAGACATTTGCACTTTTATTACCACTTAAGGGAAAGCTCATTCTCTGTTGTTTAGCAACAGGACAAATATTACAATGATCAATGGCTATTACATCAGGGAATAGATGTTTGATAACAATGTGAGAATGGTGACCTAATCTAGAATGCTACAAGGTGCTGTGTGATAACGAAGAGGCATTAACTGAAAGACTAAGTTCCTGAGGCAACTTCTGAAATTGATTGATTAGATGACTGTGTGCTTCAATGATTTTGGGATCAAATGAAGTGGAATCAAGGATATATAGGCCCTTTTTCTCTTTGCCTATACCATGAATCTTTTGTGTTCTAAAATCCTGCAATACACAGAATTGAGCAAAAAAAGAAACAGATATGGAATTTGATTTAGCTAATTTACTGACTGAAAGGAGGTTGAATCTGAAAAATGGAATACGAAAGCAATTTAGAAGGCTAAGAGTATCTGTGAGTTTGACATTTCCTATTTGCTCTACTAACTTCATGGACCCATTAGGTAAATATACAGGTATGCATGCATTACTGAATTTAGAAGTATGAAAAACAGATGCATCAAAACATATATGATTGTTGGCACCAGTATCAATGATCCAAGAGTCTCTACTCAATAAGGCAAGAAAACCAAAATTCATGGGAGTATGCATACCTGAAAAATCATTAAGATGAGCAAAGTTCACCAAATGTTGATCAGCATTGTTGCCTTTTGTAGCCTTGTTGAGTTCCTGGAGAAGTCTAGTAAGAAATCCTTGCAGCTGCACATTCTGGTTTGTATGCTGACTTGATCTAGAAGCATTGTCCTCAAGATTAAGTGGAGTATCTACCAGATTAGCCATAGGTCTCTGGTTTGTTCTTAGCTTCTGTCCCTTCCACCAGTCAGGGTAACCATGCAACTTGAAACAAGATTCCTTGGCATGTCCATCTCTGTTACAGAATGAACACTTCAAGCCATTTTTCTTTGTATCAGGTTTCTTGTTCATATAGGTTCCTTTGTAAGAATTATCCAGCTTCTCAACTGGATTTCGAACCAAACATGCAGTGTTATCACCAGAGTTAGCAAAGACTACTGGAAACTGCTTCTTAGGTTCAACCTTTTGTACAATTGAATAGGCTTTATTTGTTGTTGGCAAAGGCTCCATAATCAGGATTTGGCTCCTTGTTATATCATAACAATCATCTAGTCCCTTAAGGAACTGCATTAGCATTGTCTCAGACTCTCTCTCAAACATTTCTCTCGAGGCACCACAATTACAGATAGGAAGAGGCCTAATCTGAATCAATTCACCCCAAAATTTCTTCAACTTGTTATAGTATTGAGCTAGGGTGAGAGTACCTTGCTTAGTGGAGTTCATCTCCTTTCTTATATCATAAACCATTGTGCCATGACCATCGCCATACCTCTCAGCAATTTCTAGCCACAGATCCTTAGCTGTGGGGGCGTAGATGAAATCATCTGCTATTTCCTTGGACATAGAGCTCAAAATCCAAGAGATAACCATACAGTCTGCTTTCTTCCATTTTGTGAAGTCAGTTGAAGTTTCAGGAGGTGATCTACATCCAGGAGCTATAAAACTCAACTTCTCTTTTGCTCCCAAGGCAATCAGCATTGATCTTCGCCAGGAGAGGTAATTTCCTTCGGTCAGCACACTTGAAACCAAAGAAACATTTGTGTTTTCATTTCCTTTCACCATCATTGAGTCTTCCAATTGAAATATCTCACCTCCACTGCTTTCTTCGCTATTTCTGTTGTCCATTCCAGATCTTCGAATCAGTCACAGGAATAGTGAAATAGCACAAACGAGTGCTCTGATACCATGTAAAAACAGCAGCAATTGATCACAGAGAGATCAATTGCAGCCAAAACAAGAACGATCAACAACTCAGAAAAGAAAAGAATGAAGAACACTGAAATGAAGTTGAGAGAATTGGGGAAACTTTTCTGTATTGCTTGAGAAAAATGAAAAAAATCTAATTACAATAAGTGTAACTACTCCTATTTATACAAACACAGAATATAAGCAACATGAAAGCTACACTGTATCTTCTATACAGAGAATCAAATCTCCTAACTATGGTTAAAAGAAAAAAAACTAACTAAAGTCCAGCTGTACAATAACTAAAGTCCAGCTGTACAATGGTTAATTAACTTTGAGCTATGATCATTAATGCCAGCTCATTAATCACGTGCTTATCTCCTTCTGTCAAGTGAACTTCGAATGTGATCAGTTGAATCATCAAATTGCTCCAATGTGTTGCTAGCTGTTGCTGGATTTGTATTAATGGCACTATTTCCACGTGAAGATTTCTGCACTATGGTCATGACTTGACAACCATGATAATGGTCTTCTGTCAATGCTCTGCTATCATAATATTCAAAGCAGTGATGAAGCATTTCTGCCCGAAGGTATGTTTTTTTTGTTTTTTTTATTTTTGTTTTTACGTTATGAATTTTTTTCTTTTTTCCTGATCTTCTCCTCTTCTTTACTCATGTGTTAGGAGGCTGTTAATCCAGAAATAACTGGATTGCTGTTGAAGGTGGATGCGACAGTTGCTACCCTCAGGAGTTTGAAAGCAGAGATTGAGGCATTGGGTGGGATATGAAGAGGTCGGGAAGAGGAAAGACCAGAAGCATGGAATACGGCGAATCTGTATTTTGTTTTTGAAACTTGAAAGTCTTTAAGTTCAAAAAAAACTTGAATGTCAAACAATATTTATTCAACTGTAATAGTTGATTAGGTGGTTGTGTAATAGCTGATTAGGAGACCAGACCACACTTGGACACAAACACCTCTTGTGGCTTTTTTTGATTAGGAGGTGTTGAGGTTATTAATGGATACAGTAATTAGGGCTTAATCTTTGTGTGTGAAGTGATCAATCTTTGGGGCTGTTGCTTGTTGAATATGTCCTAAAGCTTTCGTCATTATATTTTCATAACTTACTAATTTGTTTTTTTTTTGTTTGTTGTAGGATGCGGGAAGTGTGTATAGCAGAATCAAACATGTCTGTTGAAGGTGATATATATATATATATATATATATATATATATTTTATGCTTCTTTGAATATTGTAAGTTAGTTGCCCCAGCTTCTAACATGACTTGTCATTTTGGTTTTCTTTCCAGATGATGATGATGGTACAAAATGCAGACCTCAAAAGACCTTCACTGCAATGGGGATGGATGATGCACAAGTGTTGAATTAGAATATATTAAATTTGAGTCGAGTTTTTTGGCATATGAAATTATGCAGTTTGTTCAAAATTTTGATACGACAATTCAATATAAAAGTATTAACAGTTGTTGGCTATGATCATAATTAAATACACATGACTCCTGGGCCTAATCAGAAGGTGAAAATGACGTTTTCTTTGCTTTTTTGTTTAGGCCTTCTTCTGGGTTCAGTGCAGTATGCAAATTGGACTTTTCCATAAGATCATGACTTGGGCCCGTTTCAATTTGCTAATTTATTGCCATCTTGGGCCTTCAAAATCAGCCATTCTCTTTCTTCAGCTTTTGGGCCATTTAGTGTACAAAAAAAATCTCTGTTAAACACACACAATTAAGCTACACTTACCATTTTGAATATTTATGATCATCGTTGATTACTTCAAGTTTAATTATACAACGATGATCATAAATAAATACCCCTTCCAACAATTTTGCTCCTAATCACAAGTTGAAAATGACATTTGTCTTCTGGGCTTAATTCAATAAGCCCAATTGGACTTTCTGATCAAATCTTAATTTGGGCCATTTTAAATTTGCTTATTGGACCTTCGAAATCATCATTTTTTGTTCTTTTCGGGCCCCTCCTTCAACAACATTTAGTGTGGAAAAATATTTCAAATAAACCTCCAAATGATAATCTAATCTTACCAAGGATAATTATTTATTTCTCCATCCATCATTGAGACTTGAATGTAACCAACATCAAATGTATTCAGCAAAGTGATTGATAAAACAAGGCATTGCAACACTTTTACAATATGTTGCATCAGGTATCGTAACAAATGGTAGCATAAAAACACAGAGAAAATAAGCTGCCCATCATCAATAAAAATAGTTATGAGGTTCGTTAAACAACATTGTTTCATTCAGTTCAAAATATGCTTGAAAAGTAGTTGTAGTATGCCACTCCTCCATCTCCAGCATTCTAGATGTACATCTACGATCATTATAATAGATTGCACAATAGAAGCAGAAGAAATAGACAGTCAATAGCGATTTTCCAATCGGAGTGCCAGACCATGATGCGATCGCCATGGGAAGAACTGCGTACAGAGTCTTTGAAATTATCACAATCTGGCCTCAAACTCGGGCATTGATTTGCTTGAGTGAAACCAAATCAATGATGCAACGCTGCAACAAGAACCAAGTACTCCACAGAAAAATCCTCTTGTTGGCTACCCTTTCTCCGTTCATCTTGGCCGGACTGCGATAGTTTGAAAGTGAGAGAGAGATGCGGTGAGATCTTTATAATGGAAATTTCGCTCAATCACAAGTTTGATGGTTACAAATGTCTCCTAATTTAATTTGTTCAACAAAAATTAGATCCATGAAATTCAAGTTTAATTTCTCACCTCAAATGAAATTTCATCAAAACTCAAAAAAGGTGGATATAATTTTCAGAAAACTTTAAGATATATATAAGTTTGCCAAAATTCGAGAATTTATATGTAATTGGTGAAATATAGATTTTTTTTTTGCTTAAAAACATAAAGGGAATAAAAAGTCAACACTAAAACATGACTCTCAGTCAAACGTTTTCATAAGGGGTCATCTTCTGGGCTCAATTCAATATGGGGAGAATAAACTCTTTAATTTAAAATCATGACTGGACTTGTACCCTTTTTCTTTTCTTTCTGTATTATTGGGCCTTCATATTTTTCAGCTTCTAGGCTAGCACTTCTTTTACACAAATAAATACACCAATTCCTTCACTCTTTGGGCCTGTTCGTTATGTTTCTAAAATAACTAAGTTGTTGAAAAATAACTTCTTAATGTAAAAAGTATATTAGGGTATGCTTGGTTGGAGGTTTTGGGAGTGGAAAATGGGAATGAAATGGGGTGTTTGGTTAAGGGGTTTCATTCCCCGGACCCCACTTCCAAATCCAACTTTTGTCCAATCATCCATTCCCCTCCATTTTGAGGGGAATGGGAATCATTCCTACATAAAATTCTTTTTTGTGTATATTTTTACTTTTAAAATATTTTAATTAGAAAAAATTATCATTATAATATATTTAAACATAAATATTTTATAATATATTAAAAGTTGAATGTAAAAAAAATAAAAATAAAAATTACTATTAAATATTTTATTTGGGAACCAAACACCATCAATGGTAATCATTGTCATTCCCCATCACAAACCAAACAACACATATACAATGATTACCTCTACTATCATTTCCCACTACTATAATTCTCATTCCCCCCTACGAACCAAGCACCCCCTTAGAAATATAAAAGTATATAATTAAATTTAAAAAATTGTACTGTAAATGATGAAAAATTATTATTCCCTCCCTTCCGTAAGAAGAATCAATTTCTCATGTCATGTAGGAACAAGATTCAAGTCAATTGGCTTATGACCCCCTCCACGAGAAGATATTGTTATTCTCGAAGGAATGCTAGCTCGAACTCACCCTTACACTGGGTTAGAACGAACGGGAAAATCTTTGTCTATAGTCTCATAATTTAATGGACTGTTCTAATAAAATAGAGAGATATAATACATTAAAAATAATGTATAAACCAAAAATAAAATCCAAATACAAACAAAAGGGAAACGAACATGCCTTTTGTCTTTTCCGCCCCTCCTTCTATTAACTATTTTTTGAAATGTAAGGGACCAAAAAGATCGTTTTGAAATGTAAGAGACCAAATAGTTTGAGAAATAAAAGTAAAGGACCAAAAAGTTCATTTTAAAATGTGGGGAACCAAAAAAATTATTAGGTCAAATGTAAGGGACCAAATGTGGAGTTTACTCTTTTATTTTTCATAGTTTTTTTTTTTTTAATTTTAAATACTCCATTCGTTCCACCATCATTTATATCATTAATGGCCTGTTCTTTAGGGAGTTCTAAGAACAAGTCTCAGAACCTGTTCTCATCCCAATTGGGTTTTAGCCCATTTTTAAGAAACAAGGTTCTGAGAACTAGATTGTAACCCAGTTCTCAGTCCAAGCTAAAGAACATGGGGTTTAACCCAATATTTTTTCCAATACTTTTTTCCAAAATTTTTACTTTTATTATCAGATAAAACCCTAATATATCATTTTTTACATATTCAACCAAAAACTAATTTTTACATTATAATAATATTTCAGTCCATAGTAATTGTTATTAATGTTAATGATATATTTAAGTTTACACAATATTTTTAGTTTAAGATAGTTTAATATTTAATTTTTCCTATTTAATTTTTTTAAAACAAATAAGTTGGGGCTGTCATTTAAGAAACAGAAAATAGCAGGGGCCTATTTATAAAAACTTTGATGAACAGTGTCGGTGACACTGTTCATCTTCTTCCCCAACTTTTTTTTTTTCCTTTCGTTTTTTTTCTTCCATTTTTTCCGGTTCTCACCCTTGCTCACAAGAGGGAGTACACCGGCAGCAGTAAACTCTTCGTAGAAGAAGAAGAAGAGGTTCATCACATCTTCGTTTTTTTTCTTCCATTATTTTCGAGTTCATTGCATCTTCCTCAATATTTTTTTTTTCTCTCTTCTTTCTTCTTCCTCCCTTCTTCCCCGATTCCGTTTGGTTCAGCAATTTGCAGAACTTTGGTTTTGCAATTGTTGCAGAACCAAAAAAAAAAAAAAAAAAAAAAGAAAAGCTGCGACGGAAAGAAAATGGCAACTCTTCGGCGCGAATCTAAGGGAGGAGGTCGAAGGACTTCGCGAAGGAAGAAGATGACGGACGCGGGGGAGATGACAACCGGGAAGGAAGAGGACGACCGGCTCGAAGAAGGAAGAAGAAAGAAGAGGGGAAAGAAGAGGGAAAGAAACGAGTTCATTTTTTTTGGTCTCAACCCAAAAACTGAGACCCGGGGTTGAGTCTTGTGCGAAACATGGGGTTCAGTACATTTTGGAAAAATTTTGGGTCTCAACCCCAAAAATTGACCAGAACCTGTTCTTAACCCAATATAAAAACAGGCCCTAATAATGTAATCATGTGTGGACCATAATTATTCCACATTTAAAACGTAACAACAAGAGTTAAATAAATGATGATAAATTAGCTAATTTATACATTTTATGTTGAAATTCATAGTAAGTTGTATATTTTTAAACATAACTCTTATGATGGAACAAATAAAATACCTGCTATCATTTTGCATATAATTGTTTTCTGGAATAATCTAACCAGTTTTATGTTTGGGTTACTTCATAAACAAAAATCAATCAACATATTTGTTGATTTTCTATACAGTACAACAATAAGGTCACTAATTCATTGTATATAAAGTTACTCAACAATTGATTAATTAAATGACCTAAGAAGAAGAAGACCCGATTTAAATGGGTCTTCATTTTGGCCCAATTTAGGTCTTCATCGGAAGAAGAAGAAGAAGGAAAAGAAAGAAGAAAAAAAAAATCCAATGAACAGTTCCGGCAGATGAACAGTGCCGGAACTGTTTATCGGAGAAGACGATGAACAGTGCCGCACGTGTGAAATGACGATTTTGCCCATGTCTTTTTTTGACTGTTAACCATATAACGGAATTGACTAACAGAGTGATACTGGGCGCACGTTTTGAAAGTAAAGTGCTTGTAAATGGAGTTTTTAAAGGAAAGTGGTATTTTTTGCAAAAGACGATAGTTATGTGGTATTTGGTGCATTTCACCTTTCAAAGTTTGTTTGGTAATTTTTACAAATCGTGAGGGATATGTAACCTACTCTTAAAATTTTTATCAACCTAACAACGGGATGCTAAAACAGAGATTACATAGGCAATGAAATGACCGAACGAAATAATATAAGTGTCCCTAAACCCTAAGGTACCATTTTTGATAGATCATATGAGTATGATGGGTATGTTTTTGTTGTTCTTTTATAGGGATTATATGTGTTCTCTTGAGAATAAGGAGTTTGGGATGAAAGAAGCAAAGAGAGTTGATTTTGAGAAGATTTGCAGCAGTAATTTTGAATTGGAGGAAATTTGCCTTTTTGCCCAAACGGGCGCCTATAAACAGTACTGAATTTCAGAAGTTAAGATTTCTCTACTTGGGCTGAAGAATTTGATTCTGGGCTAATTAATTAGAATGGACTGTTGCAATTATTGGGCTACTTATTTGGTTGAATTAAGTTAAAAAGCCTAGCAGTGTTGATGCATTTTAGAAGGCCCAATCGTGAGTAAATAGATTAAGGAATTGAGGGATTTTTTTTTTTTTTCTTTTAGAAATAAGAAGATTATATTTATAAAAAATTTGCTGGATCAAATGATCCTACAAAGTGGCTAATATAGACCATAAATTTTTGAGAACTTTCAAAGCTGTAGGAAACACACGAGCTTTATCTCTGACTCGATAAACACTAGCATAATACATAGCTAGTAAATTATAGAAAACTCATACATAAATACTATTAATACTCAAAGAAAATGTTACAATGATATAATTTAACACTGAACAAAATTGTCTCTAAAAACTTTATTTTTGCAGAAATAACGCACTTTGGGTACCAGATATATCCTGCTTTTTCTTTTCAAATGGAGGTAACCGCAAACTCACCGGGCAAGAACTACATCACACTCATGTCAGATATTCCATCGGCTATAAAATTTGTCCCTCAACCGGTGTGGGTCTACCTTCTACTGTTTTTTTCTTTTTTGTTTTTGTTTTTTCACCTTCCGCTTCTTCTCGAATAGATCTTGTCCTCCTTTGTGGGATTGTTTAGACTTGTCTAGTGAATAGCTATATTTGGGGTTCAACGTATTTAGAACTAATTCATTTGTGTTTCGCATCAATATATATCTTTGGATCGAGGACATGAACTTGATCAAGATATATTTTTCAACTAGGTGTTTTTATATATTTTGTTTTAGAAGAAAAATATAATTACCAGTCACTATACTAATTTTGGGTAGCTATCAAAAAGTATTTATAAAACTTGTCCAAAATTAATATAGTGACTAGTAATTATATTTCAAGGGCATATTTCAGTTTTTCCTTTCGAGGTTTGGGCAAATTTCAACTTTCCTAGAAACTACAAAGATCGATTATCTGAAATTTGTATGCAAATGTAAAAATTTTCTTAAGTTTCTTTTGTAGTACGTTTTAAAAGTTGGAAGGGCACTTTCAAATATTCATGAAAACTCAGGTGAGGTCCTTCCAATTTTTAGAAACTGCATGGGAGTTTTGCTATTTAACCCAAATCTTGATCGAGATGGAGATTCAGTAGAAAAGGGGAAAAGGAGAAAATTGAAAGTACATAACCAAACGAGATTGATTGAAGAAGGAGAATAGGATTCAAGATGGAGAAGGGAAGAAAAAGATGACGAGATTGATTGAAGAAAGAGAATAGGATTCAAGATGGAGAAGAAGAAGATGAAGAGAGAGAGAGAGAGAGAGAGAAACGGCTAAAAAAAAAGAAATGAAAAAGTTTGAAGTTTTGTCGAAAATGCCGCTGACAAAAAGTCCTTCATTATTCACTTAACGGAGTGACTAAAAAAGTGCAAAAATTAAAGTATAGTGACTAAAAAAATACGGTGATTAAAACGTGAATTTTTCACAATGTAGAGTGACCAAAATTTCAATTCACCCTTATAAGAATTTTTCATTATTCTTAATACATTCTTTTACTGTTTAACTATATATATATATATTATTCTTCATACATTTTTTTTGAATTTTTCATGCAAAAATTCCCCATGGCTAATCCAATTAATTAAAGACAACGGTTGAGGTTAATCTCTTTCCGAAAAATATAAAAGTTGAGGCTGCTAGAAATTAAGCAAATGGATGTCGCTGTTGTATAGTGAAGTGGAGTAGACTTGATTTAATTCTCGGAGCCAAATATCTAGCTAGCAACATTTGTCTGCCACACATCCAATACTCTGGTGTACAATATATACACACTTATAAATCAACACCTAGGGGCTTTTAGTATTTAATAAGAGGATTCTTCTTTCATATCGTCTGATGATCTAACCTGTGAAATTTCAGTTGTGAAACTCAATACTTTTACATTTAAATTTGATTAGTGTATTTTTAATACTAATTTTTTTAAATATAAATACAATACTTCATAAGGTACAGTTAATATTTCAACACCTAAAATATTACACGTGTTATGTTTTAACATACATGCAATATTTCTGAGGATAAGTTCTTTATTCTAATACTTCAAAATTATACGCGTATTTTGGAAATACACTATATTTGTTTTTTTTTAACATACTCACGGTACTTTAGAGCATGGGCGGTTCTAAGGGAGTTTGAAGACCCCTCAAATTTCCACTGACCGTGTGTGTGTATATATATATATAATTTTAAATATTTTGCACTACCCACAATCCTTTAATTAAACAAAAATTTACACTAACTTCCTTAATATTTTTGTTTTCTTTGGTTACGCAATTATTTCGGAGGCTAAACACAATAGTTCAATACCAAAAAACATTATGTTTAATTACTTTAAAAACACGTAATACTTACTCCTCATGTTCTATTAGAATAGACCATTTTGTATTATTAAAAATAATATTACAAAGTAGACTCTTCTAATGAAACAAAGGGAGTATTATTTACAAAATTAAATTCGATACGCACATTTGTTGGAGCCTAGAACATATTACATACAAGTTTTTGGGTTATATTAACAACTTGGGGGTAGAGTTCAATTGTCACATTGTTGAATTGAATGCGTAAGTGATTACGTGTTACCTCAGTAGAAGAATCGTCTTGCATATTCATTGAAATTTTTACCACCACTAATTACTTTCAAACTTTTTTTTTTTTTTTGAGCCAAACTTGGAATAGTGAAAATATGGCCTTCCCCCACTCAATTTAGTGACGTCTTATTAGTCTCCACAAAAAGTACTTATATATGGCTAAAAAATTACATTTGTTGAAATAGAACTCCGCTATGAAGATATTAACTTGGGAAAAACTTACAATCCCGTAAAAAAAAAAAATCAATTATTGGATTCAATCTATGTAATTACATTAGTACTTCGTATAAGGTCAAATTTAATAACTGAATGATTCTCACCCTAATTAACCTATAAAATGGTATACATTTACTCTTATTACTTTGTAAGACCTTTAATATATGCATTACATAATTATTGCAAATATAGGAGGAAGGACAGAGATCTCTCAAACTCTAAACAAAAACAGGAGGCAAGAATTATTGATTCAACTCTAAAGAAGTAGTTCACTATAAACACGTAGACAAAAAAAGTCATAAATGTAACATAATTTTCATCAATAACTTAGTGAGCGATATGTTATTAAAAAATTCGTTCAATACAATAGTGACTTTCAAACTATATTATTCAATTATATTAGACTATTCCCTTTGTTTAATAAGAAAGATTTTGATTCTATTCGTGTACGTTTTTAGTATTAGGAATCGTACTCTTCTAATAGAGCAGAAAAAATATTTCTTTAGTAATGAAGATTGTACTATGCCATATTTTTATTAAGAAACAAAGAAAAGAGAAACGTCATTTGTATGTTGTTTATGCATAGGTTATAACAACGTACGTGGCCAAAACACAGACAAAAACTTATATAATAGATTATGGAACCCTTTATTTTCAAGCAAAACATGAGGTGGCGTAAGCAACATTTATTCCCAGCAAAACAAGCCAACAACAAAACCGATGGCTATTGAAAACGAAAAACAAATTTCAAAACAAAAACAAATTTTAATGAGTAAATTTGTGTGTGTGTGCGCGCGCAAATTTACTATTGAAACAAAAAACAAAATCAAAACAAAAACAAAAACAATGAAAGAGAACAGATAATGAGCGTTTTTCAATGCTTTCCGATAATAGTTTATTCTAAATAAGTGGGAGTTTACTATCTCTATAAATAAATAAGAGTATATTTATCTTCATATAAAGATTTAATCGGTTGGAGGCTTATTGGATAATTGGTAGTAGATTCAACATTGGGTTCATGCTTCGGTACAAAATATGTTTAGCGCATATGTAATTTCTCGATTGTATAGTTTTTACTAATATTTTAGTTATATCTTTACTTTAAAAAAATATAAATCAATTGGACCACATACAATTCTTTAAATAATGATATAGAATTTAAAAATAAATAAAATAAAAATATTATAGTATTAAAATAATAATTTCTTTTTTAAAAAAATTAAATTCTTTTTAGTAGGACCAAGAGAAGTACAAATCGGTTAAATTTTGTGACAGAACAAATGACCTAGGTCTAGTGAGTTATGTTAATAACTTTTCACATGTTTCTTTATCATTGTTTGTAGGTTATAATGGGACTTTAAATAAAAAGGAAACAAGACTCTTTTCCTTTCCCAAGAAAGTCAAGAACTTTTTTTTTTTTTGAACCCAAAAATCAAGAACTTGAACGTGGGATTTGCTTTCCTTTTTCTTTTTTCTAAAACTGAATGATTATTAATTAAGGACTTTATCTGTGAAATGGAACTAAAAGTAATTTCATGGTTGCGTCAATTATCATATTTTAGTATCCTTAATTGATAACATGTTTCACCTTTTTTCTATGAAAAAAGGTTTTTATTTTTGAATTTTGAATTATATTTTGAAATTTGTAATGATTTATACTACAAAATTACATATTCTTCTAATGAGATAGAGAGAATTCAAAATTTTTCCTAGAGACCACATCTTCTATATATTTTTTACATTTATCTAGAAGACAAATATTTCAACATGATTTACCGACTCCCTTAGAAGAAAAGAAATAGTCGTTAGCGCGACTTATGAATGACAGCCACAATAGGGGATTTCCTATGTCGGCACGTTAATCTGAAATCGGGAACAATTGCAAGAATAAAAAATAAATAAATAACTTGCACGTTAAAGTTGTATCAAATTTAATCTCTATTATATTATGTATTAAGTGTAATTGTTAATGTATTACGATTATTAGTTTAGTTATTGATGTATCATATATCGCGTATAATACCTATTGTATATTATGTATTGACTGTATTTGCTAATGTATGGTGGGTATGAGTTTAGTTGCAAATGTATTACATATCACGTATAAATCTTATGTTAAAAATGTCAATAAAAGTATAAAATTAATTCCATAAATATATTATGAAATGTAAAAAATTAAGATATTGTGACACGTAAAAGTGTCCTATTGTTAAATTATAATGACGTTTTTTGGTGTGTTATAAACTATCTATCATCATCACTTCTTTATAATGTGTTGAATTGTATCTATAGTCACACTTTTTAATTTTTCTTATTTATAATCATACTTTCAAATGACTTTATAGCTAACTACTCTCATCAACACCACACTAAATGTCAATGTGATAATAGATAAAATACGACGAAATGTTTTTTATTTACTAATTTTTTTAGTCATTCATGTAATTGATCTCTTATATATCAGGGTTATGTTATATTAACAAATATCCATTGTAGTAAAATAAAATAAAAAATTGAAAAAACAACTCGTATATTAAACAAAGGGGCTAAAGTTCGGCAGTCAAACTGATATGAGACTCCCACTTAAAAGAATCATTCATCAAATTATTTGAGTCATTTTAATAAATTATTTTAGAATCGAACAGAATTAGAACCGTGATCAATTCATATTTTGGGATCGTAAAATTGCCCAACATTTCACCAAAATAAAAAAAATTAATTTCTCATCAAATAAAATCTCAGATCGTTTCACTTATAAATTATAAGACACGATTAGTAGTACACGTCAATAACGTAGAAAATTTGAGGTGCCTTAATGTACAGTCTACACCCACTTAAGGTGGACCCGTATGGCTTCAATATTTGACCGTTTGAAAGTTCAACTAAGTACAGACAGGATGAAGATAAGATGAAGAGTCCAGAGATTCATGTGACTTTAATTGCCAATTAATGTACGAGGTACGCTCACATGTATATTTTGCACTTTCCTCTCTTTCCCAAATCCACAACTATTGCTAGATCATATCAAATACACTAGTTTATTTATTTAATTTATATAGTACTGTATTAATTTAGTACACATGCATGGATTTAGAATATGTTAATTTTATCTCTCCCAATAAGTAGTGTTGCCTCTTTCCTATGTAAATAAATTAGAATTTCATGATTTAATTATTTCGTATAAAATTACAATGGTTTAGAAGTTTTCATTGGATCTATATATCGTGTCTCGATTATTGAATTTGGGTTGGCGGGTTCTCATATATATCAACATATCCCTAAATGTTAAATTTATACGCGTAATTATCTGTGACTCATTTACCTGTTCTTTAAGTTTTGGTTTTGGTCTCAACAGTAAATTTAATATATTATAATTAATTTTTATCAACTTTTTACTATTCAACTATACCTTTTTGCGAAACCAGAAAATTATAACAATGGGGGCTAGGGTAAAATATTCATGCGATGAAAAAAAAATATATTTAACGACTAAAGTTTTAAAACTCAATTATAAAAGCAATAAAAATGTAAAAATATATAAAACTACACTATTTGGTTGACACTTGATGAAGCACTGGTCTTGGTCGTGCTCGAGTTAGATAGAGGTGAAATATCTAATACAAATATCTAATTCTTGTAATTTTTAAAATCCCTAATTTCTCTGTTTCATACCTAAAAATTAAAATTCTTTAAATTCATAATATTACTTCAAAGTTCAACTCATAACTAAAAGTCTAAAACAAAGTAAATAAATTATAATAACCATTAAAAAAAATAACTAACCTGAATGAAAAATCAAAAAATTGAAAGAAAAGTAAAATGGCCTACTCTGCAGCCTGCCTCTCAGCGGCTCAGCCTCTGCAGTGCTGCAGTATGGAGCAGCATTCAGCAAAGAAAAATTATCAAAAGAATTAAATAAAATAGAAGATACAGTGGCGAAACAACAGCAAGGTTAATTGTTAAAAGAAGAATATATGTGTAATTGGGTATTACTGTATTACCGTAGGTTCGTATTGGAAGACTTTAAACTTCGTCTTCGTCTGCACGGCTGCGCTAGCGCCGTCCAGAGGGTGAAGGCTTCATAGAAAAAAGAATCGAGTTTGAAACAACAAATTAGAGATCTGTCGATCGACTGACGATTGTACTTTCCCTAAAAAAAAATTATTTTATTATTTGAGTGGACAAAACGCTAGCGCCTTCTAAACGGCGCTAGCGTTTTACTAACCGATACAATCATACAAGGGAGCATTAAATAATTCAAAAAAAAAAAGAAAAGAAGAAGAAAGAAAAGCAGAACCGCACGCAGCACTGCAGCAAAGCTACTAAAGTCTGAAGAACTGGTCGGAGAAAGGGAGGGAGAAGAAGACTGCAGAATCGCTGATGGGGGCTGAGCCGTTGGTGGTGGTGGGGGCTGTTCTATCTCGACATGGCTGACAGGTACTATTTACAAGTGGCGGCCGGCGAGCATGGTGGGGGCTAGAGCCCTCACTAGCCCCCATGTGGTTCAGCCACTGTCCAATACACTTTTTACATTATAAAACTACTTTTTCAAAATCAAAACTTAACCCTTTCATAAAGAACATGCCCTTAACCAGGGAATAATTCGGTCTATGTCGGGTTCGTGTCAGGCTTTTATATTGTTGCATAAATTACTCGTGTTGGGTTTGAATTGTTGAGTTCACGTGTCGATATTCTCAACCCTAACTTTACCCGTTTAATTATTCGTGTTATTCGGGTTAATCCATATATAACCTGCCAAGACTCAACTCTAACCCATTTATATCGTCTAATTAGTATTGTATATTCATATTATAACTTCTTAATTATTACTGCCCAATCAATCATCAGAAGACTCATTAATTTCTATTTATGTAAGTTAATTATAAATTATACAATAATTATATTAGCAATAAAAAAACAAAAACAGTATTCTTCCATTATAACAAAAAAGAAATTATAGAGCTAAGATTTTTCCACTGAAAGGGAGAGGGAGTATAACGGAAGCACTCGCTTCACCAAAACAACTACAAACAAGTTTCATAACCAAGAGAAACTCAACTTTGATTTGAAACATTTTTCCAAAAAAATTAAAAAATAAAATAAAATAAAATAAACCATTAAAACTGTGAAAATACTTTCCCTTGATCTTCCGCCACCATTGAAGAAAGTAAAGGATTCTCTTGATTCCTAACCGAGCAACTTGCCCTAATTTCTCCGCTCGTCCCGGTCAACACATTCAGCTGCTCCATTTTCAGCATCGCAATCACAAACCTCTGAAAAAACAAAGGCTGATTAACCGCAAAGCTACTCACGATCCCCCCAGTCCGAGGATCCATGTACAAATCCTCGTCCGACGTGAACAGCCCCCGCCGGTACATGAGGTCCACGTAGTACATGTTGTCGAACCAGTACGGGCTCACGACGTCCATCGGGGTCGTGTTGTTGGAGTTCGGGTTCGGGCAAACGGATCTCAGACCGTTAGCGTAGGCCAGGTCCATGGTCGGGCCTTGGTTAGGGTAGAGCCTGTTGGCGAAAGAACTGCAGTGGGCGATTCCGATGGTGTGTGCGCTGGAAAGGGCTACGACGTTGATGGCGTCGAAGTTCTTGGCAGCGAGGGAGGATATGAGGGTGGATGTGGTGGCGGTTGGTGCCGGAAGGTTTGCTAATGTCTCACTTTGTGTTGCGTAGTTAAGACAGTCCTTTCTTCCTAGTAGAACATTGTATGCAGGACCACCAGTCTGCGTTTATCAAAACAAATGTTAATTAATTTGAAGATTAATATTTTTAAGTTAGGGTTTTGGGGTCTAATTATTTGGACTGAATAAATGGAAAACTAGTACTAAAATATATATATATATATATATATATATAGTATATGCATGGCAAAACGAAGTTCAAATTATAGTTGGTATATAATTAGTGATATACTTCATATGACACGTTAGAAGAGTTAAGTAGTACAACAATTTGAGTCACAGAGTATAACTGAAAACAAGATTATGTATATGAAAACTAGGAAGTATATATAATATATAGGTGGTTAAATCATTCTATTGGTCCCTTAACTTTGGTCCATTAAGTTTGTAGTTAAACAAGGGAATATAGTAAGGGTAAAAGAAGAATTGTCTCCGCTTTCTTAATTTATGTGCAAATATCTAAGGGGACACTTACCAAGTAAACAGCATCCCGAGCAGCTAAAGCAACGAGATCAGCACAGGACACAACCCGACCGCACTGGCTGTGCACCAGGCTACGAAGTTCCTCTATGATCTGAAATGCCCGAGCTCGCAAGGTCAAGTTAGGAGCCGCCTCCTTCTCACTCGGCCTGCCGGCCGATCCGTTCACAGCACCGACGCATCGCAACCCTGTTTATATCATTTAAATAAATATTTCATGCAACACGAAGTGCGACTCTCACAAAGAAAGCATACCATTTATTTAAATGTACAATGATATTTACACAAAAGTTATAAGTTATTATAAAAGATATTTCTTCAAGTTTATTCAAATTATCGAGCAAATTCTGAAGTTTCAAAAATTACTAAACGGATGTTGATGTATCTAAAAACATTACCAATTAAACTCCAATCCCCTAAATGTGCAAAAAAAACGATCATATAGGTCGATCTCCTTGGTAATTTTTAAAATCTTAAAAACTGCTAGGTAAGTTAGACAAACCGGGTAGGAACGTTACTCGAAAATAAAATTAAAAAAATAGTACATACTTGGATGAAGCAATCGTGGAAATGGAGGCGAAGCAAACCGGCAGCCTGGCCGGGATCGTTTCGGAAGACCTCCGTGAGTCGGCTTCGGACAATGAGTTCCAAGGTAGGGCAGGTCCACTGGTAGAAGTACCATAAAAGGCCATTCACAATGGGAAATGGTTGGGTGGTGGTTTGAGCTTTTGTAACATCAAAAGGGCTAATCAGCAAAAGCAAAAAAGATTTGGTACTCAACATGATCGCCATATTATGATTTTTTTACCTTAATATTCATTTTGGGGGAAAAAATTACCAAAACAAACAAAAAAAAATAGAAATTCCCAAACTATAGAAAACGAAGTTGGGAAATTCGTTTTCAGTTGAAAACGAATTTCCCAACTTCGTTTTCTAAAGAAAAATATTTTTAGAAAAAAAGGAAAAAAAATAATTTTCACACTGAAAACGAATTCCGTGAATTCGTTTTCACTAAAATAATTTTTAGTGAATCAAATTCACTTCAATTCGTTTTCTAATGAAATCGAATTGAAGTGAATTCGTTTTTTCACTAACTTATTTTTTTAAAAAATAAAAATAATTTTAGTTAAATAATTAATTTTAAATGAATTTAAAAAATAATTAAATAATTATTTTCATTGAAAACGAGTTCAGCAAAATCGTGTCTAAGTTTTTATACAATTTTATTAATAAATATTATTTAATAAAAAACGAATTACGGTGATTCGAAACGGACCCCGAGGACAACATGGCGTCGGGGCGCCGAGGTCAACAGATAAGGCGACGTGGGGCAGCTTAGGACGGCAGGCGTCGAGGCGGTACAACGGTTCGGAGCTGTTCATGATCGCTGCTCTGCTATGTTTATTTCGAAGCTGTTCGCAATTGCGGATTTTAGATTTTTTTTTTTTTTTTTGTCCTTATATTTCCCTTAAAACCGAAGAGCCCAAATTCGTTTCTTGGGAAAACAAAATTAGGGTATTCGTTTTCAATGAAGAACGAAACCCCTAAATTCGATCTTTTTTAAAAATAAGGGGATTGTAATCAATTGAAAATGAATTTGGGGAATTCGTTTTCCTTCTTTTTTGTTTTTTAGTAATTGCATTAATAAACGAATTCCATAATTAATTTTTTCTTTTTTTATTTTTTTATTAATTTCATTAAGAAACGAATTCCACTAAAATGATTTTTAAAATAAATAAAAATAATTATATTTAAACGAATTTTTAAAAAATTAAATAATTATTTTCATTGAAAACGGTTCACCAACATGTTTCTAAGTTTTTATTCATTTTTAAAAAATAAATATTATTTAATGAAAAACAAATTTTAGGGTTTTCGAAACGAACCCTCGTAAATCGTTTTTGAGTTGTTATAAAAAATAAAAAAAAAAGCAAAACATAATTATATAACTGAAATTTTAATTTATAATTCAATAAAATTTTAGAAGAAATAATTTACGGCATTTTTTGAAATACATAAAATCTCCGTATAAATGAATTTGGAGAATTTATTTATCTTTAAAAATTTAGTCACACATTTATGTTTTAAAAATAATTAATTCCATTAAAAACAAAACTCATAAATTCGTTTCTCTTAAAGAGAAATAACATTAGACCGATATTGATGTTTTCATTTTTAATTATTTTTAGTTTAAATGAGCTTACATAGAGAATACTAGTGGGATTAGGTAGGCGCGATAATATAGAAAATGGAGAGAATAAAGAAGACAAAGGTAATTGACCACCATTTAAAAAAATGCCGTAAATTATTTCCTCTAAAATTTTATTAAATTACAATTTAAAATTTCAGTTATATAATTATATTTTGCTTTTTTTCATAATAACTCAAAAACGAATTATGGGGATTCTTTTGAATTAATGAAATTAATAAAAAAACAAAAAAGGAAAATATTAATTTGAAATTAATAAATAAAAAAAAAAGAAGGAAGGAATTCGTTTGGAAAACGAATTCATGGAATTCGTTTCTTTGGAAAACGAATTCCATGAATTCGTTTTCTTTAAAAAAAAAAATTTTTTTTTTAATTTTTTTTTTGTGTTATTCTTGAAGAAAACGAAGTTGGGAAATTCGTTTTTAATGAAAACGAATCTCCCAACTTCGTTTTTTATACTTTGGGAATGAAAAAAAAAATTTGTCTATTTTGGTAATTTTTGACCCCAATATAAATATTGGGGGAAAAAATCCCCATATTATTGAATGGTATTCTGAGCTGTGAATAGTTTTTTAATTTGTGAGCCTACTTCGAAGGATCCAAAACTTTATTTATAGACTGGATGGTCTATAAATTTGTGTGCCTACAATATTACGTACTGTATCAGCACATTTTCTTTTGAGATAATAACTTCACCTCGTTCAAATTTGGTCTCATATTGCACTTACATTTTTGAACTTGAAATTATTTTTTATTGGTCTCTAAACTTGAAATTTTTCATCCCGTATAGTCCACTACCGAATTTCGATCAAACTCAGTCTAACACCAATAGACACATGATGAACATATTTGAGAAAATAATGCAGGTGATTTGATGACTAAAAAAATAATTTCAAGTTCAAAAACAAAAGTACGCAACGTTTGAAAATCAACACAAGACGAAGATCCCCCCCCCCAAATCCTTTTTTTAATTCTTGAAACTCACGAGTTTTGAACTCAAAATCTTAACGTTAGTGTGCATGTGATGAGAATATCAATTAAGAAACATTTGTAGATCTCTCTACACAATTAATTACGACGATGCCGTAATATAATTAAGTTATTGCCACGAAGGGACAATAAATTAATATCAAACGGATCTCGATAATTAATGTGCATGTGTGCTTTAACGTGGGGCCTGTGTGAGTGGGTTGGTCGTGCGTGGCCCGTGCATGGGTTTGATGAACAAGATTTAGGGGTAATTTGTTCAAATTGTTAATTAATTAATTAGCAAATTAACCCTAACTAAAGTGGTAAATCATTTGTGCACGGATCATGAGTTTAAGAGTTCGAATTATACATCTGACAAGGTTCAAATTTTAGGTGCTACTAAATCTCTGGTAATGTGTCGATGTATGATATTAAGTTCTATCGTAAAATATAAAAAGAAATGTTAATTAATTAAACTATACAATTTGATAGACTAGACAATCATACAGGTTGATTTTGGAGCTGGAAAATTCCGTCAGAACCAACTTCTTGATTACATATTAGTACTTTAATCGTTCAATTAGGAGAGTCAACACATATAAATATTGTATCTCGTGACTCATAAATAGTTATATTATGAACTCTTCAAATAAAATAAAGAGAATATTAGCCTACGTATTAGCAAATGAATTCACTCTCCCAAAACACGAACAATTAAACAAGTTTCAGAGCCAATAGATAAAACCTGGATTTGAAACTTCTTTTTCCCTTTTGTTATATCATAACCACCACCACCCAAAAAAAAAAATAACAAACAAAAAAAATACGGATAACTGTGTAGTTTCAAATAAGTAATTAAGTGTTCATATGAATTCAAATGAGATTTTTATTTATTTATGTGAAAAAAAAACCCTTTCACTTATTCGGAAAAACAAAAAACATACATTTTTATTAGGAGAGAATGAAAAACTTGTATCGAAGAAGAAGAAGAAATGCAATTAAATAAACATTGAAAATAAATCTATTTCCAGATCTTCCCAACGCGTCTCTGGCCCTGTTTGAAAACGTGATTTGAATCTCATTTTTATTTTAAAATTGCATTAGGAATATAAAAATGTGTGTTGAAAATATAAAAAAAATTTATTAAAAATATATATATAAAAAAATGTGTTGAGAATAATAAAAAATTATTATAAAATGAAATGAGATCCATTATTCCAAATAGGTTAAAATTGCTTCTTCCAATGTAAAGCAAGAGATAAGGAAAAAGAGTCAGTCATGTGTAGTGTGCACATTGGGTTTTATATAATATGCATGTGATGAGATTTTTAATTAATTAACATAAGTATAAAAATAATTGCAAAGATTCCACATACATTAAAATGTTAAAGCTGATTATATAAGTATATTCAACATAAATTAAGTTTTTTTAATCATTATTTCTATTTTATAATATATTTTTCATTATTAATAAGGATATTAAAGATAAAAATAAATTCTTTGTCAAAACTTAAAATTGGACTTTTTAAAAAATCTATTCTTTACTCTCTTTTGGACAATTTTACTCCTACTTTCTCACTCAAACTTGACAGTAACTTTACCCCCAAAAATATATATATATATATATATATATATATATATACACATATAAAATAGTACGTACCTGTACGAAGCAATTGGTAGGCTTGGCACAGCAATTTGGTTCTCTTTGACATGGCATAGCAACCTCTTTGATCGGTGTCACAAAGTCCTACAAGAGTTGATCAGCTGTGTTCGTTCTCGTTGGTTTTGTTTGTGTTTGGATTTCATTTTAGTTTATACAATAAATTTAATATTTCATAATTTTTTTCATCATTTTTAATATAATTTTTTATTAACAAATTAATATATTTTACATTTTTAATATATTTTTTTACATTAAAAAAGTTATATTTTCCAAAAACATGCATGTTAATTTTTAAAAAGAACATACACTCACTCAGTGATGTGTGTGTTTGATTAATTACTTAGCAAATTAAGGAAACTTCCTAATGGAAGACTTGAACCATCTACGTATCACCTACCAAAATATGCATGCTCACCTTATATATGGTGTAAAGACTTGGATTGTAGGTCACCCATACTCATGCATGCAGATATATAATTAATTAATTAAATATTAATGATCCATATGTTTTTCCAATTTAGCAACAATATCCCACCAACAATTTAAAAAATAATAAAATTCCACCGACACTTTAGTTTTATTGTCCTTAATCAAATGTGATTACGTATAATAACCCATGTCAATCTGCATGGATTACACATCATCTTTGATTCTATTGATTGGATGACAATGAGTTCCGAGGTAGGGCGCGCAGGTAAATAAATCAGTAAGACGGGTATAAAATAGAGATATTAATTTATATTAAAAGGGATAGTAAAAGAGTAATACATATCTTAGGATTACGATTGCTTAACTAATTAATTACATCATCGTCATTTTATTATTTATCTTTAAGTGCGCGCAAGCCTGCTCAATGAACTCATCATGCAAATTGCGATGGGTCTTAGTGGTCATCGTGTAATTTTATATTTATATATATATATATAATTAATTAATTAAATAGATAGATCGATCAGAAAATAGAATATTAATTGGAGCAGTTGGAGTTGGAAGTCGGGGTTAATAATAGGGGCATGTTATTCGCTGTAATATTTTCTTGTGAAAAATCTAAAATACTCCTGATAATAAGAAAAAACAAAAAGTCACATGCATCACAGGAAAGAAACCCATTTTGGGGGGAATTTTTTTCCCAAATCTGCGATTATCCGGCAATTTTTTGTCGTATCTGTCACATTTCGGCCGTGGAGAGTGTCTCGCCGGCCGGAACTTTCCGGAAATACCGTGGGCCGCCGGTGGTATTTCCCAGAGAAATACCGCCATGCAAAATGGCGGTATTTAATGGACAAAATATTGTCGGTCGGAAATACCGCTGACGACCAGTGGTATTTCCTACCGAAATACCGCCAGTCAAATGGCGGTATTTCGCATAGGAATACTGCCGGCGACTGACGGTATTTCCGGACGAAATACCACCGGCGACCGGCGGTATTCCTAGGGGAAATACCGCCGGAATACCGCCCGGCGGTATTTCGTCCGGAAATACCGCCGACACTATTTTTTGGAAAATAGGTCCGGTCTTCGGCGGTATTTTTCCCAAAATTACCGCCGGAAACCTTTTCCTCCAAAATAGCGCCTGATTCCGGGCGCTATTTTCCGTTAAAACACCGCCGGCGACCGGCGGTATTATGGAGTGACCACCAGCCGGACCTTCGCTAATCCGGGAAAAAAATTCACAATTTCGGGCAGAATACTAACAAATTCGGACATATTACAACCAAAATAATCAAAACAACAAATAAAACAATACCGAAAAAAATATTAACTTTCGCCACTCACATTTTTCCGATCCGATTCATCTCGATTTTTATCCAATTTTGTGAATCCACATGGCTCTGCTTTGCAGGATTTAATTTTTTGCAGTGCAGAATGAAATGGTCTGCACTGCCAAAAACTTACGCTCTGCTTCATAGACAAATGCTTGCCACTTTTTTTTGCTTTTTTCTTTTTTTTTTCTTTTTCTTTTTCCTGTATTGCATGTGACTTTTTTTTTTTTTAAGTGTCAGGGGTATTTTAGACTTTTCACAGAAAAATGTTACTGGAAATATCGAAACGGTTACTGCGAATAACAATTCCGTGGGGGCATGATATTTGCAATAACCATTTCGATATTTGCAGTAACATTTTCTTGTGAAAAGTCTAAAATACCCCTAACACTTAAAAAAAAAAACCAAAAATATCGCCGGGCGCCGGCGGTATTTTTGGCCAAAAATATGACCAAAAATATCGCCGGCGCCCGGTGGTATTTCACCCCCCCCCCCCCCCCCCCCCCCCCCCTTTCAGTTTGATATTTGCAGTAACCACCGGGCGGATATTTGCCAATCCGGTACAAAATTCACATTTTCGACAAAAATACTAACAAATCCGAACATAATACAACTAAAATAATCAAACCAACTATCTAAAACAATACCGCAAAACATTTTAACTTTAGCCACTAACCTTTTTCCGATCCGAGTCGTCTCGATTTTTATCCGATTTTGTGATTCCACCCGATTCTACTTTGCAGGAATTATTAAACGGAACAGAGCCTGTGAGTTGCTTTTTCTTTTTGTTTTTTTTTTTGCAGCCCGTTTTGTAATTTTTTTTTGTCCAGGGATATTTTTGTCTTTTTACAGAGGAATGTTACTGCAAATATCGAAACGGTTACTGCGAATATCAATTCCGTAATATAATAACCTTAAAGCTGAAAAGACTGGCGGGCATTGTTAAATGCAGTACAGCATTTTATTAAATGCAGTACCATTTTAATATTAAAAAAATTAAAATGACCAAATAGTCCTTCGCTTCTCTTTTTTTTTTTTTTTTTTTTTCTCTTTCTTTTCTCCTCCTACTGCAGCCTGGGTTGGAAGAAACCTATGCCGCACCGGCTTGAGGTTGCCCGTTCTTTTTTACTTCTTTTTTTTAATTTATAAATACATTTTAGATTAGTGTTTTTTTTAATTAAGACATTTATGAATTTTTTTATTTAGGATTTATGGATTTTTAATTAGAGATTAGGGTTTATGTAATAGAAAATGTGTATTTTATGATAAGTGAGTATTTTTACATACTAGTTGTATTTAATATGAATAATAGTTAATTATTCATGTTCTAAATTAAAATATTCATAAATATCTAAATTTTTAAAAATATTAATTTAAAGTGCATTTATAATTTAAAAAAACTGAAAATATTAAAAAAAATAGAAAAAGAACACCCCAGGCCACCGCGGCCTGGGGCAGTCCATAACCCCAGGCCGCGGTGGCTTGGGGCATGTTTTTTCTCTTTTTTTTTTGTTTTTAAAATTGTTTAATTATAAATACATTTTAAATTAGTATTTTTTTAAAAAATCTAGACATTTATGAATATTTTTTATTTAGGGTTTAAAATGCATTTATAATTTAAAAAACTGGAAAAAAAAACATAATAAAGGGAAGAAAAAAAACACCCCAAGCTTATGTAAAATATTTTTATCTAATAAGAAAATGTATTTAATACGAATAATAATTAATTATTATTTTTCCAAATAAAAATATTCATAAATATCTAAATTTTTACTTATATTAATTTAAAATGCATTTATAATTTTAAAAAAACTGAAAAAAACACTAAAAAAATAGAAAAAGAACACCCCAGGCCACCGCTGCCCGGGCAGTCCATACCCTAGGCCGCGGTGGCCTGGGGCATGTTTTTTCTCCGTTTTTTTTGTTTTTTAATTGTTGAATTATAAATAAATTTTAAATTAGTACTTTTTTTAAATTTAGAAATTTATGAATTAAAATACAACTAGTATGTAAAAATAATCACATATCGTAAAATACTCATTTTCGATAAATCACAATAACAACACATTTTATTTATTATTTTTTAAATTTAAACATTTATTAATATTTTATATTTAGAACATGAATAATTAATTATTATTAGTGTGATGGAAAGGGAAAAATTGGGGGAAAAAAGGGTAAAAATTGTTGTTGAAGCTTTTCTGCCGCTTACCTCCGAAAAGTGGGAGATGAAAAGAATAAAAAAAAAAAAAAGAAGTAAAATTACTACTTGTTACTTAAGGGCTTTATGGTCATTTTAATTTTTTATTATTATATTGGTACTGCATTTAGTAAAGCAGTACTGCATTTAACACCTCTGAAAAAAGGACTGAAAAGACTCTGCAAAAGTAAAAGATCTGAACAATCTTCCACATCTATTTTCGGAGAAAGTATTAGGTGATTAAAAATAATTATATTATGGCTTGATTATTAATTCACTCAATTTTTGTTGTGTAAGAGTTTTTAATTATATTATAGTACGTATTAAAAATATAAAAATATATAATTAAATATTATAAATTTATATAAAAATAATAAAAAAATATTACTCATATAATATATTAAATTTACTGTAAAAATCAAATTCAGAAACTAACTTTAGGCCATTAGATACATTAATTTAAGACAAAGGTTATCAACGTACATTGTAAAAGATAGCCAACAATCCAGTTTGATTATTGGAGCTGGCAAATACCAACAAAAGCAACTTCTTGATTACATCTTACTTCCACCGGTTATACAGTATAAATCATTCTAATTTTTTAGAAATATATAAAGAAAATTTTCAAAATAACTACTAAACCTTCATCAATAACGCATTATGTGAGATACTAATAATTAATATAAACAAAAATATTTTACCGGTAGAGGTAAATTGGGAAAGTAGGCTCTGTTCTTTTCCATTCTTATTTTAAGAAAATCATCACTTTTTGTTCTAAAATCTTTACACAAAGAAACAGTCTCAATTTCTACTCAATTTAAAATTTAAATTTTAAAATTTTCTCAAAATCTCCACTCACATAAATTCAAAAAATAACATAAATTATTACAACATTTTATCTATCTCATACACAATTTTTCAAAAGAAAATTCTCTCCAAAAAATTTCATTCTCAAAAACAAAAAATTCCCAAGTTAAGTCACAAAGAGAATAAAGCCTACATATCGAAATAACTAAGAACGACTTATATTTTGAAACAAAGTTAAAATGATACTTATATTTTGAAACAGATGAAATATTACAATATCAGAAAATTCTTCGCTCTCCAAAAACAAGTACAAACAAGCTTGAAACCCAAGAAAACAAACTTGGATTTGAAACTTTTATTTTTCCTTTTTTATATCTTAATTAACCACCCCCACCCAAAAATAAAAACACTAAAACTGTGAAACTCCATGATCTTCAACCACCGAAGAAAGAATAGAGTTACCACTATTCCTAGCAGAGCAATTTGCCCGAATCTCCCCCCTTGTCCCAGTCAACACACTCAGCTGCCCCATTTTCAACATCGCCACCACAAACTTCTCGAAAAACAACGTCTGATTAACCGCGAAATCCCTGACGATTCCCCGCGTCCGGCGATCCGTGTACAAGTCCTGGTCGGAAGTGAACAGCCCCTGCCGGTTCATCAGGTCAACGTAGTACCGGTTATCGAACCGGTTCGGGCTACGGATGTCCATGTCCGTCGTGTTGGTGGTGTTGGCTACCGGACAAGTTGATTTCAGGTTGTTGGCGAAGGTTTTGTCCATGGTCGCATCCTGGTTAGGGTAAAGCCGGTCAGTGAAAGAGGTGCAGTGGGCGATGCCGATGGTGTGGGCGCCGGAGAGGGCGACGGCGTCGGTGGCGTCCAAGTTCTTGGTGGCGAGTTTGTCTAGGACGGTGGTTGTGTTTGCGGATGGGGCAACAAGGTTAGATATTGTTGCATTTGATGTTGCAAAATTGAGGCCGTCCCTTCTTCCTAGGGGAACGTCATATTGGGGACCTCCCGTCTGCATTAATTAATAGCAATAGGGTTTTTGGATTAAAATATGTTGAAATCAATGGAAAATTTTACTATAATTTGATGTAATATACTAGATGATATGAGATCACATGTCCAAAGTATTATGTGTATAATGAAACAACATAATTTTAAAGTAAAACTTAAATAAAATAGAGTAACTTTAAAGTAAAACTAGATCATTTCACTAACTTAATCAAAGTTTCTCGGATATCTTGAATATGTGATCTAGCATTAAACTATACTTAGCTAGCAAGAAAATCTACGTGTGCATAGCAAAACACCTTACTAAGGCTCCGTTTACTTTGTTACCATTTCAGAAAAAAATATCACTTTTTCTTTTTAAAAAATCATCAATCCAAACACCTTCATTTTTCTTTAAATTTAAATTTTAAAATTCTCTCTATAATACTACTGATATAATTTCAAAAAATAACATAATTATTACACTTTTTCTTCTATTAGTTAGAACAGTGTGGAAATGTTTCTTTCTTCATTCATTCATCATCAATTCCTACATATATATAATTAATTATTGTGACTATAAGAAGGGTTCATTATTAATTATTTACCTCCCTAAGGTTTAGAATAATCACCAATGTACGTCGTCCCATTGACCCATTCAAATTATCAATATCTCTTTGAGACTCATGTTTATTTTTCCACAGTTGATGATCAAAGTTCTTTTTATTAATAGTAAGAAAGTAAACGGTATATTTGTGTTTTCACACACATTCAAGTTAATTGATATATTTGTCAAATTATAAACGAGTGTTCGTTCTTTTTTTCCTTTTTCAAACCTTAAAAAAAAAAAGTTGGTTCATATATTATATTGACTAAAGAAAATTATAATTACCAAGTAAACAGCGTCCCGGGCAGCTAAAGCCACAAGATCAGCACAGGACACAATCCGACCACACTCCTTGTGAACACGCCTCCGAAGGTCATCAATGATCTTGAACGCCTGAGCTCGCAACGTCAAGTTAGGAATGGCCCGCTTTTCACTCGGCCCACTCGCTGATCCGTCCAGCAGCACCGAAGCATCACAACCCTGTGACAGTGGCAGAACCAGAAATAAATAACTCAAGGGTACATCTATATATTAAAAAAATTTTGAAAATTTTCCGCATTTTTATTTTACTGAAAAAATGTTATATAATACGAGGGAGATGGGAGTTTGGGGTGGTCCCATGCCCACTCCGCCCTCATACTTCATCTGTTTTGTTAAAAGAGTTTTAAATAGGAAAAGGGTACCTGGACGAAGCAGTCGTGGAAATGGAGGCGGAGCAAGCCTGCAGCTTGGCCGACGTCATCCTTAAACACATCCCGGAGTCTTTTTCTGACTATGGATTCCAACTTAGGGCAGCTAGAATCGTAGAAAGACCACGAGAGGCCGCTCACGATGGGTTGAGCTTTGGCAACATCGAAAGGGCAAATTAGGAATAGTGAAAAAGAAACCAAGAAAAGCATTGAGAGTAAAGTTTTGGTACTCAAAGCCATCTTGAGAATCTGGTGAGTTGTGAGTTTTCCAAAGACCAATCCATCAATTTATTTGTAGACTATGATGATACATGCATGAACACACACACATGTGACCACGCGTGAAAGCAAATTATTATATCCTACGTTGTTTCAATAATTTAAAGGAAATGAGACCATCTAATTTAAAAGTGTGATGTTATTATCAGAGTAATAATACTTTTTAGAACAAATTGTTTATGAGAATATGCATGCGTATTTATTTGCTCGAGCAATAAGTTAGCTATTTTGACAATTATTATTTTGACAATAACATTAGCCAATTTGAAAAGATGATGATTTCTCTCGTGCAAGAAGTTATTAGAATAAAGAGTACCGATGCTCTGTCCAATTTATTCTATCTTACTTTGTCAAATATATAATATATATATATATATGTATATAATCATTTGTATTTTACTTTTGATTTTAAGTACAAGTGGAAAAACAAGTACACATTGGTCTCATGAAAAAAGTTTTGTTTATAAGAAAAAACGTTTTTATAATGGAAGAGTTGAATTTTCTTTTCCTATCTTTTTATGCTTTTGCTAATTAATGTAAATATTTCATAATAATTCATATTTAAAAACTAAATGTATAAGCAATAGAAATTTTGACAAATAATCATTTTCAAGGGAACCTGGATAAGAGTACAATGGGAATTTGTTGTTTTAGGGAATGAAAATTGTAGAAGAAATAATTTCTTAAGAAATTGCGTGAAAAAAGAATATAACGATTAGATTGTTTTTGGAGAATATAAAACTACGAATTGAGAGAAGTTAATTTTAGTTTTTTAAATTTTAAATTTAATGGAAAGAAATATTCGAATATAAAACTTCTTTTAAAAGTGAGTAGGTGGAATATTGTAAATCTGGTCGTTTTTTTTTATTTATAAAAAGTTATTGAGACCTTTCTGCATGAATTGGAAATAATGGTGTGTCAAAATTGACCATGCTTTTTAGCCTTTAAGTCATTAATTAATCTTGTGCAATACATGTTGCAGCCTGTTCTAGATCATCGCGTTTTCTTTTTTTTTTTTCCTTATAGGTTTTTTTAAAAGCAATTTTTTTTTTAGTGGAAATTTTATTAAACTCAATCAGAGATTAAAAACACTTTAGGTTCGCAAGTAAAGAAAATTTCTAACATTTAGATTAATTAGCTCGCGCAAAGAGCGCGATAGGTTCGTAAGTAAAAAAATTCCTAACATCTAAAATAATTAGCTCGCGTAAAGAGTGCGATATGATCGTAAAATCCCACGATTGTGTTGATCGCGAGCTACTTTCTTTTCTTGCTAGAGGATTCGTGACAGCGCTTGCCCCTCTCTAGGTTTTTCTTTAAAGCTTTTGAACTGGCATAATTGTTAAGTATATTAATAATTTTATGTTTATTATTCTTTATTTAAATAATCATCAAAAATATAAAACGTAATGAAATAGTCGTATTTTTAAAATACTTTTTATATTTTTATCAATACTATTATGGTCTAACTAGCATAGACGAAGTTAGGAGGGTCCAGAGGGTCTGAAGTAGTTGCTGACTAGACCTCTAAATTTAAAAGGGGCAAATATTTTCGGATAAAAATATTTTTTTCATATTATAATAAAATATCAAATTTTATATTGTCAATCTCAATTCTACCACAAAATTTTATAATTTTTGGTAGACAATTACTCAAAAAATCTTAATTTTTAATAATTTATAATATAATATGTGTGTTTCAGAAAAAATGAGGTGGGGCAAAGTTGCATGTGGTCTCTGCCACTGATCTAAAAACCTCCAAACCCCCAATTTTTCTTTGGTATACTAGTATTGAATTTTCTTTTTGGGTGAGGGTTTTGATCCTCTTCGAGACTACCTGAGACAAAAAACAAAAAGAACATGCACTAACTATAATTTAGACTCCTCGCTCAATAATTCTTGGTTACGCCACTGCTAACTAGTATGAGTAATCTTTACTTAAAAGATGAAAATATAATTGAAAAAAATCGTAAATCATTTATTTTAATAAGAATTACTTCCTCCGCCTCTGATAAGGGGATTTGGGGGGAGAGAAGTATTCAGAAAAGAAGGAGGAAAGAAAAGCTTCAGTGTATATTTCTTATTGCTCCTACGGGAAGCTCTATTTATAGAGCTGGAAATTACACTACTGTGGGTTACTAGAATCCCTTACAATCTGGGATCATCACCGAAGACCATCCTATTAACTAGAATGCAAACAAAATGCAAAACAGAAGGGAAATGAATGGCCAGTAACACAAGTCATGACCGGGTCCCTTGGGTTGAAGGGGTCCCTTTGGTTGAAGCAATCTTTGTGAATCAGGTACGTATCATTCCATCCCCGTTAAGCTTCGCCTTGTCCGCAAGGCGAAATTCAGGATAGGTTCTGGCGAACCGCCAGGCGTTTTCCCACGTGGCTTCGGCGGCCGGCACCCCCTTCCCATTTGATCAGCACCTCCGTTTTGGGGCGGTATTTGCTTTTCTGGGAACCCTGGTGTCCAAATGCGCTTCGGGTTGAGGCCTGATGCCATCGGTATCATCCATCGACGGAAGGTCGCCTGAGACCGTGGTGTGGAGGGGGCCCAGATGTCGGCGGAGCTTACTGACATAAACAACGTCATGGATCTGGGAGCCGCTGGGTAACTCCAGGCGGTACGCTACTGGTCCAATCCACTCCAAGATTTTGTAGGGCCCGAAGAAGCGCGGAGACAGCTTTCGGGATGCACGGAAGCTACCGTGGTCTGCCGGTACGGTTGCAACTTGAGATAGACCCAATCGCCCACTTCGAAGGTAACCTCGTGGCGGTGTTGGTCGGCCTGGATCTTCATGCATTGACCAGCGAGGGAGAGGTTGTGTCGGAGCTCCCGAAGGATTGTATCCCGGTCGCGAAGATGTTTGTCGACGGTGGGGGAGACTAGCAGTGCGGGAACATAAGATAATATTTGGGGCGGGGGAATGCCGTACACCGCTTCGAATGGGGTCGTCTGGGTGGCGAGTGGATGGATGTGTTGTAGCTCAGCTCGGCCCAGGGTAGCCATTCCAGCCACTGGCTCGGGCGATCTCCTGAAAAACAGCGCAGGTACTGCTCCAGGGTCCGATTGACCACTTCGTCTGGCCGTCGGACTGGGGATGGTAACTTGAGCTCATACATAACCTTGTCCCTTGTAGATAAAGAGGGACTGCCAAAAAGAGCTGATGAACACTTTCCCGATCACTAACGATGGAGGTCGGGAACCCCGTGAAGCCTAACAATGTTTGCAACGAAGGCTCGCGCAACCGTTAGGGCGGTGTAAGGATGTTTCAAGGGATAAAGTGGCTAAATTTGCTGAGGCGGTCAACGACCACCATGATGACCGTGTGCCCCTTGGAGGGCGGAAGGCCGTCGATGAAGTCCATGGAAACAGCTGTCCAGATTCTGTCGGGATCGGCAAGGGTTGTAGCAGCCCTGCGGGTCGCAGGGTGTCTGTTTTGAATCGCTGGCAGATATCGCAGGCCTGGAGGAACTCCTTTACCGTCTTCCTCATGTTTGGCCACGTGAAGCCTTGCCGGATTCGACTCAGAGTTTTGTGGAACCCGAAATGGCCCCCGTCGGGGAAGAATGGCACTCCCCAAGAATGGTGGGGACGAAGGCGGAATGAGGACTTAAGAAGATCCTACCCTTCCTGAGCCAAACTCCGTCACGTAAAGCCAAGTTGGCGCCCAGGCCGGAAGCTGCAGTGGTGTAATAAGGGTCGAGTTGGACTTCTTGTTGGAGTTGGGCCCACCAATCAGTCCGGGGTGCAGAGACGGAGGTAAACTGGAATTCCATCTGTCTGGAGAGTGCATCTGCTGCCTTGTTGTCGGGGCCCCTTTTATACTCAATCTCGTAGTTGTACCCCATGAGCTTGGGTAACCAACGGGCTTGAGCGGGAGTGGAGATTCTCTGTTCTAGCAGTAGCGGAGACTTTGTTGATCCGTGCGTACTATGAAGGGCTTACCCAGTAGATATGGCCGCCACTTACGAACTGCTTTGACGATGGCAAGCATCTCTTTTCGTAGGCGGATAACTGCAGTGCTGAGCCTTTGAGGGTTTCGCTATAGTAGGCAATTGGCTGGTTGGTCTGTGATAGAACCGCTCCAAGTCCTGTACCACTTGCGTCGCACTCAATGATGAAGCGTTGGGTGAAGTCTGGAAGAGCTAGCACCGGGGCTGTAGTCAAGGCCTTTTTTAATTGGTCGAAGGCCTGTTGGGAAGCATCTGTCCATCGGAACCCTTCCTTTGTCAACAACTGGTTCAAGGGAGCTGTAATAATCCCGAAATGCTTAATAAACTTCCGGTAATACCCGGCCAAGCCCAAGAATCCACGAACGGCTCTCTGGTTCTTGGGAGTGGACCAGTCCTGTACGGCCTGGATCTTAGAGGGGTCCACCGCCACCCCTGTGTTGGAGATAATATGGCCCAAGTAGTCGACTTCTGTTACCCCGAATCTGCATTTTTTTCGCTTAACAAACAGCTGATTGTCCCGTAAGATGGAAAAAACTATCCGTAGGTGATCCAAGTGATCTTCCCAGGAGCGTGAGTAGATCAGAATATCGTCAAAAAACACAAGGATGAACTTACGGAGGTGGGGCCGAAATAGTTCGTTCATCAGACTCTGAAAGGTGGCGGGAGCATTTGTCAGGCCGAAGGGCATTACGAGGAATTCGTAGTGTCCTTCATGGGTCCGAAACGCCGTTTTCGGATATCCTCGGGTGCGACCCTGATTTGGTGGTACCCGGCCGTCAGGTCGATCTTGGAGTAGAAGACCGCCCCGTGTAGCTCGTCGAGCAGCTCATCAATCACCGGAATGGGGAATTTGTCCTTGATGGTAATCAAGTTCAGGGCCCTGTAATCCACGCAGAAACGCCAGGTGTGGTCAGGCTTCTTTACTAAAAGGATCGGAGATGAGAACGGGCTTCGGCTAGGGCGGATCAGTGAGGAGTGCAGGAGTTCCTGGACCAATCTTTCGATCTCAGTTTTCTGGTAGTGGGGGTATCTATATGGACGGACACTCACTGGTTGGGAGTTGGGGAGTAAAGGAATGTGGTGGTCGTGGGATCTGTTTGGGGGGAGGGAGGTGGGGTTGTCGAAGAGGGACTCGAACTCATCCAGAAGGCGCGAGAGGTCCGATGGGTGGGGTTCTGTTTGAGGGGTGGTATCTTCTACTGCAAGAAAGAATAAAAATCCAGTTCCATTCAAACAGTAGGAGTCCTTTTCGTTCAAGGCTTGTAATACTGGTTGTATTCCCGTAAAAGTATGCTCCTCTCCATTCACCGTAAAATTCATCGTCAGCTTCTGATAATCCATTCGTATAGGTCCGATGGTTTGCAACCATTGAACCCCCAAGACCACTTGGCAGGCGGCGGTCGGGAGGACGAAAAAATCCGCCGTGATGGCCTTGCCGTTTACCCAGATAGTGATATTCCGACAAATACCGGCGCAAGTGATGTGTTCTCCGTTAGCAACGGTCACCTGGAGTGCCTTGTGGGGGTCGACCGGTAGGCCGAGTTTCTGGACGGTGGCCCGGCTAATGAAGTTGTGGGTGCTGCCCCCGTCTATGAGCAACATTAACGGTTGGTTTCGTATTTTTCCGGCAACTCTTAAGGTGCGTGGATGACAAGTTCCTGAGATGGCTTGTAATGAGATCTCTGGCGGGGGCTCATCGTAGACTGGACCTGAGTCACCGGCTGGCTGCACTTCGTCCTCCGGTACCTCCGGGTATTCTTCGATCATGAACAATTGCGGCCGGCGACACCGATGGCCTCCAACCCACTTCTCATCGCAGTAGTAGCAGAAGCCGTTGCGACGCCGGGTAGCCACTTCATCGGGGGTGAGTTTGCGGGTGGTGGTGGGTTGTCGGGAAGCTGAACCTGTGGTTGAGCTGTTGGCGCGAGTAGCTGGCGGCGGTCCGAGCAGGCCAACGGCTGGGGTGGCTCGCGACGGTGGTATGAAAGACCGCGAGGCGGTGGTGACCTTGGCTGTGAGGTTATTTTTTTCCTCAATCAGTCGAGCGACCCCAATGGTATCGGACAGGGACTTGGGGTTCCTGATCCGTACGTCAAACCGGATATCATCCCGGAGGCCCGCGATGAAGCACCCAATCAGGAATGGTTCAGGAAGGTCGTCGACCCAGTGGGAGAGGCGTTCAAAGGCGGCCCGGTATTCAGCAACGGTGGAAGTTTGCCGTAGTCGAGTCAACGCTTCTGAGGGATCCTCGTAGGCTGTCGGACCGAATCGAGAGAGGATTCCGGTGGTGATTTCGTCCCAACTTTGCGGACCCTTTTTCTTCTCGACCCACTGTAGCCACTGTAGGGCCAGTCCTTCAAGGTGGAAGGACGCAATAGGAGCCTTCAAGTCCGGGGAGGTGCCCCTAAATTTGAAGTACTACTCTGCTTTGTAGAGCCATCCCTGGGGGTCCTCGCCGGAAAATTTTGGGAACTGGAGTCTGGTGTAGTCGGGTGTGTACTGGTTCTGGCCGGGCTGTTCGTGGCCAAAGGGGTTGACATTGGTTTGGGTTCGTTCCGCCCGAAGAGCTTGGAGGTCCGCCATCATTTTTTCCATGCCGGAACGGAGCAGGTCAAAACTCGATTCATGTCGAGCGAGGGCTTCCGTTGCAAAGTCGCGAAATTCTGCATTCGTCTTGTTTCGAGTATCCATGGCTCAAGAGCTTGTGGCTCTGATACCACTTGATAAGGGGATTTGGGGGGAGAGAAAGTATTCAGAAAAGAAGGAGGAAAGAAAAGCTTCAGTGTATATTTCTTATTGCTCCTACGGGAAGCTCTATTTATAGAGCTGGAAATTACACTACTGTGGGTTACTAGAATCCCTTACAATCTGGGATCATCACCAAAGACCATCCTATTAACTAGAATGCAAACAGAATGCAAAACAGAATGCAAAACAGAAGGGAAATGAATGGCCAGTAACACAAGTCATGACCGAGTCCCTTGGGTTGAAGGGGTCCCTTTGGTTGAAGCAATCTTTGTGAATCAGGTACGTATCACCATCCCATACAAAAAGTGTTGTTTCTTGTATTTTGTAACTCAAAAATAATTGTATAGCTAAATTTCTTAATCGAATCTATCTTTAAATTCTTGAAAGGTTATACATTACATTTTGAAAAATGAATTATTTTAATAAAACAAGGCCATATTTATTAGTAGGGTGGTTTCATTAGTCTTTTTAGACCTTCCTTTTTCTTTTTTTTAGAAGGTTTCAATTTGATAATTCTAATTCGATCACGTGAGGCTTTTCCAGTGGTTGGTTTGTTTGGTTTCGGCTTTTCCACAAGGTTGTCGGCCACATTTAAAAAAAAAAAAAAGAGATTCTTTAAAATTAAAATTGTGTTTCATAAGAAATTAAAATATATTTGTTCTTTAATTTATTCAGAATATTAGTGTATTTTTTTCCTCTCTGTTTTTTTTTAAAGCGGAATATTGGAGGTTGAGGATGAAATCTAAATCCAAAACTTGGTATTTATTTCTTGACTAGTGATTCTTTTTGAAATCATATTTTAGTACAACAATTTACTTTGAGAAAGTTTTGTTTTTAATTTTTTTTATAATAATAATAATGGAAAAGCCTTATATATAAATTTTTTTTTATCATAATAATTATGTGAGGTTGAAAATTAAAACACACTTAAAATTCAAGTAAGGACATAAATAAAAGATGCATGGTTATAAATTACTTATTTTACTTATTACATTTTAGAATCCATAAAAAGCTGCATTTTTCTTTTCATAACATGACTCTTTATTTGAAACAAGAAATGTGTTTTCTTTTAGAAATTATATTTAAGAGTGAAATTGTTGGGACAACAAACATGCAGAATTTAATAAATATTTTTTAATTAATTTTTGAATATTCTTGTTTACTCCTAATTTTTTAATATCGGGTAAAAAAAAGATATACTCCAGGAATGTCTCCCAAATCTTCCCTCATTACTTTCATTATAATTCACATAACCACCGAGTAGGAAACAACACAATACATGTTGGAGTTTTGTGTTTGGTCAATTATGGTTTGATCTTTTCAAAGAAAAAAATATGCTTTGATTATTCTTTAGCTTTTTTATTTTTATAATAATAATAATAATAATAATAATATCTTATCTCGGGTTTGAAAATCATCAAACAGCGATTGAGATACAAAGTTTGGCAAGAGCCATCACATAAAGTTTGGCAACAGCTGCCGCATAAGGACCCAATACCTTGAGGCAGGGGCGGAACCAGAAATTTTTTTGTGCGGGTGCTAGACTAACTAATAATTTTCTATGGTTCGAAAAATAGTATTCTCGATTATACAACTAAACAGTCATTCGTCTACTCGTCTTCAATTCGGTTACACAAATCGGTCTTGAAAATCTTCATAGCCAAAAATACTTTCACAACAAAAGCAGTAGCAACTGGTAAAACCAACGCAAAATCAATCACACTAAAAACGAATTAATGGATATTAGTCAAAGAGAATAATAGAGCTAGTAACTCCAAAAGAAAAACTGCAAACAAAATCAAAAGAAAATTAATCAGTTTAATAGTGAGTTCTTGAATATAAAAATGAGTGAGGAGAAAGCTTTACTGCTTTTTGCTTCCTACTAGCTTAGGATACATGGTGGGAGCCGCTGAGAGAGAGGGGTGAAATTAAAAAAATGAAGGTAAAATTTTTTCTTTCATTTTTAATTTTTTTTTAATGGACTAAGTGGAACGGCGCCGTTCCACTTAGCCTATTTTTTCTTTTTTCTTTTCTCTTTTCTCCTTCTTCTCCAGAACGCCAAACGAAACGCAGCGGCAGCTGCACTTTGTTTTTCCATTTTTTCCGGTGATGCTCCGCCTCTCAATCAGCCTACTACTCAGGCGGATTTTGGAGGTTGGAGGCCCTCCAAGATCCCCCCCCCCCCCCCCCCCCCCCCCCCCCCCGGTTCTGCCCCTGCCTTGAGGCAATAACACAAAATGCACAATTAACTTCTGACTCATGAGCAATAATATTTCTAGTCCCAAATATTTTTTTTTAGCTAATTAATTAGCTTGATTTCGACATATTAATTATCTTGGATTATCATTGAATTATTATTTTCTATAAATAAATTAAAAAATTAGGGCTAATTACATTACCTCTCCTGAATTTTTTTGAAATTACAATAACCTCACAAATTTACCAGCAATTACATTTACATCCTTCAAATTTTGGTAAAATCACAAATACTTCAATTTGAGAAGAAAAAAATAAAGTAATGAACTTGATTTTTGTGTATTTATTTATTATTTTTAAAAATCTTGAACAAATCAGGAGATAATTATAATCGCCAGAAAAACTCGAAAGAGTATTTCTAATTTCACGAAAATTCAGAGAGTTAAGTGCAATTCACCCAAAGTCTTAAGAAGTAATCATGCATGCATGCAATTCAAAGTAGTCTAGCTACCTACTCCATTTATACCTAAAAGTTTTGATTAATTAAAAATGATGCCCAAATTTCGATGAGGCGGCTGAAAATGCCTTTGCAGCTTTACAACTCAGCTTTTTTTTGAAAAAAAGTACTAGATTATTTTAAACAACAATTTGGTCCGTAATCAGTGTTTTTCGAGTTTATTATTATCCTAATTAACATTTTTTCTTTTTTGTAACTCTTTGGAAATGTGGCGTATTTATATGATTATCTAATTTTTTCAAACTGAACTGAAACGTTAACAACAACGTAACTATTCAACTTTAAGAAAAATAATTGTACACGTGCACTACAATAGAATAGCTTATTTGTAGTACCCCTTTGGAGACGCTAATCTAAAAACTCGCCTCTAAAAGCGAAAACACGGAGTATTGGAACCCGCCTCCTATACTCCATTATCGGCAACGGTTCTTGGAAACCCGCCTCCTTTTCCCCTTTGTTGGAGGCGGGTTGTAGCAAAACCTGCCTCCACAAAATGAGAAAAGGAGGCGGATTTTAGTACACCCACCTCTTTTCTCCACAAAAACAATGGCAAGGGAGGTGGGTGTGATAAAACCATCCTCTTTTTCCCCTTTTAGGAGGCGCATTGTAGCAAAAGCCGCATCCACAAAATTGGGAAAAGTAGGCGGTTTTAGTACTCCCGCCTCCTTTTCTCCTTAAAAAAAATGGTAAGGGAAACGGGTGTACTAAAAATCACCTCCTTTCCCACTTTTATAGGCGCATTTTCGGACCGCGACCAATAAGCACCACATTTGCAATGCACGCATTGGAAACGCTAGCTACTTTCCAATACGTGCGTCCAATGGCCTAAAAAATTCATGACCAATAGACCATTCTACAGTAGTGGTATCAAATTATAAACGATATTAAAATAAAGAGTAAACAACCCAAAATATATCGATACTTTTTGATTGTGTCCAGTTTTGTCACTATACTTTTTTTGCTGCCACGAATATCCCTAAATTATTTACAACGGGCCAAAAATGTAATGAGATCATTAATTACTTTTAGACTTAACAGAAGTGACACATTGTGCCTTACATGTGATTTTTTACTCTATTTACTATTAATATATATATTTTTTTTCCTCTTCTCCAAAATTACTGTTCATTGTCTTCCTAAAATTCCTCCATTCCCCCACCCCTCCTCTGATTACTGCCTCCCCTCCCCCCTCCATCCTCCCTCCTCCCCATAAAACCACCACCACTACCATTCCCACCCCAACAATAATAAAATCACAACCACCATTTCAACCTCACAATCAGAGGAAAAAAAAAAAAAAAAAAAAACCATCACCATGGCCATCCAAACCATCAACCAAAAGTAAAAAAAAAAAACCATCACCCATGGCCATCCAAACCATCACCATCACCATCACCATCCAAACCATCATCATGGTCATCCAAACCATCACCGTGGCCATCCAAACCATCACCCAGAAGTAAAAAAAAATAATAATAAATAAAATAAAATAAAAATCATCGCCATGGCCATCCAAACCTAGAAGTAAAAGACCAAAAACCCACCACCACCATCGTTCCCACAATCCACGAATCGCCACCACCATTGCCGCTCCGTCAAATCCACCACCTCCGCTATAATCACAAAAAGATAAATCACCACCACCTTAACTATCCAAACCCATAAATCCCGCTAGCATATCTTGCCGTCGTTCATCTTCTCCTTTCTAGAACCACCGCAGCAACACGGCAATGGTGTTGAGGGGTTGAAATGGTGGTGGTAATTTTATGTTTGTGAGGGCTGGCAATGGTGGTTGGTAGTTTCTGAGTTTGGAGGGGAAAGGGGAGGTGGTAGGCAGAGAAGGGGTGGGGGAATGGAGGAATTTTAGGAAGACAATGAACAGTAATTTTGGAGAAGAAGAAAAATGAAAGAAAAAAAATAGTAAATAGATAAAATTACCCCTTAAAAAATCACATGTAAGGCACATGGGGTCACTTCCGTTAAGTCTAATAGTAGTTAATGACCCCAGTACATTTTTTGCCCGTTTTAAATAGTTTAGGGATATTCGTGGCAACAAAAAAAGTACGGTGACAAAACTAGACACAATAAAAAAGTATAGGTATATTTTGGACTGTTCACTATAAAATAAATGTAACAAAGAATCATTTATGTTGCTTTCACAAAATCTCTTTTAACGAGATTGAATGAGTATTTTTTTTTTTTTTTTGAGAATCTACTAATGAACTTGTCACAGTATAGGGATACTATATACATTATGAACTACTCTGCTCTTTAAAACTTATATAACAGTCATATTACTAAGGGCATGTTCTTTAGCTTGGGTTGAGTCCAAAACTCAACCCAAATGGGTTTGTGTTCAAAACAAAGAAACAATGGGTTGAACCCAAAACTTAAAACACATATTTCACCACCACTCGGTCCGCCCCTCCGCCGCTTCACCACCGCCACCGCGCCTCCTCACCGCCACCACCGCCTGCCTAAACCCTAAAAATCCAATTCTTCTTCTTCTTCTTCTGTTTCGTGTCAATTTGAAATTGAATTCCAAATTTCCCCAAATCCCCAAATCCCCAAAATGGGATGTGAACTAATGTTTGAATTTTAAATTCTAATTACAAAAAAAGAGGGCTTGAGTGCGGAGGAGGAAGAAGAAGAAGAAGAAGAAGAGGAGGAGGAGGAGGAGGAAGAAGAAGAAGAAGAGAAGGAGGAGGAGGAAGAAGACGAGGTTGCCTTCTTTAACCGTTGGCGGCTCGAAGAAGAAGAAGAGCGGAGGATTAGCCGGCGGGAAGAAGAAGAAGAAGAAGGGCGGAGGAGGAGGAGGAGGAGGAGAAGGAAGAGGAAGAAGAAGAAGAAGAAGGGCGGAGGAGGAAGAAGAAGAAGAATTTCACGCGTCGGGCAGCGGAGGCAGTACAGCGGCGTGGTTGGGGATTTGGGGGAGAAAGAATTTCGCAATGATGAGGATGCCGTTTCTGGGAGGGGGGGTGGTTTTGGACTGAGACTTGGGTTTGCGTCCATATGTGCGAAACATGGGTCTGCCTCATTTTGGGCTACTTTTTGGTCTCAAACCCAAAAATCTCTCAACACAGGTCTGAGACTGGTGCTAAAGAACAGCCCTAATACGGTGAGTATTAGAAATATGATATTTTATATAAGACCATTTGTGACGCCCTAGATTTTTCATGAATTAAATTCCTAGAATTTTATGGTGGACTTGACGATTAAATAATTTCGTTGCGAGAAAGTATTGTCTATAGGATTAAGGGAGTAGTTTCGCGTGTAAATTAGTCGTAAGGGCGAAATGGTAATTTTGCCCCATAACCGCTCCGCGTTAAGGAGGCGAGTTAGTATAAATTTAATTTGTAATAGAATTAATTTACTAGTTGCGGTAGAATCTTGTTGAGATAATGTAGTGGAAAATTGACATAATCCTTAATTAAATATTTTAAGAATAAAGCATAATAATCCTACACAGCAGATTGAATTTAAAAGTGTTCTTCTAATCCAATCACACTCCTACTCCCACCCGTAAGACATAAGGGGAGTTGTGATTGAGTTCCACCTCTTGGTTATTGAATTAGCAATTATTAAGTTAATTAATTATTGTAGGAAAATAAAAATTAAAGAGTTAAACCTACCCTATCATTCTGGGCTGCTGCACTCCCTCCATATAAAAAGAAAAGCACAACCCTAATGATCATGAAGCAGCTGTACGTGAAAATCAGCAAGAAGGAAAAGAAACAAAGACAGAAAACTCTCTCTCTCGCTTCTTTCTTCTTCCTGCCGTCAAACCCTTTTCTCTCCCTCTCGCTTGTTCCTTTCTTCTCCAGCCGTCACCTTCATCTCCATCGCTTCTGGTTTCGCTCATGAACTATGATTAGCTTCTGTTAGTTCGTATTGATCGGTACTGAAACCAGATCAGGGAAAACCTCCAGTAGCGGTGATGGAAAACAGCAACAAGAGTGTAAGTTCGTTCTGCCCATTAAATTCGTTAGTCATTTCTTTCCGTTCTTTTCCATCTAATGGTTTGGAAACCCATATTAATAATGTATATAAATCTTTCCTAAGTACTTGAATCAGGATCTGTGAGAAAAATAAAAACTGAAGAGCTATGGTTGACTGACTACATCTTCCAGAATTTCTTCAAGTCGGTATATCAGATCTGATATTTCTGCAAATTTAATTTACACGCATATAATTCTCAAAAACTGCACTTACCACTAGATAATAGATGTTTTAGGATTATGTGTGTTAAATTTCGTAAATTTTAGACAAACCGTTTGAGAGATAACAATTCTACAAAATCGGCTGGCTGCTGAAATCGGATTCAGCAGGTCAGCAGACTTTCGAAAATCACTGTAGATGGAATACTTTGAATTGACTCATGAAATTTCTACTTCTGGTTTACAGTATACTGGTCTATTTCTTTGCAAAATTTCGTAGCAAACCGATGAGTGATTTAGGAGATATAAGCATGTAAAGTGGACTGTTCCCTAAGGTTGGTTTTCAGGAAACTGAAAATTGCGACTGAAGTATTTAATTAACCCATTGTTGAAAAATCCTGAAATTTGTACCACATGTTTACAGTATATAGTTCTAAATGTTTCCAAAGTTTTGTAAGAAACCTGTCAGTGAATTAAGAGATACAAAGGCATAAAGTAGACTGTTCTCTAGTATCATTTTTCAGCAAACTGAAACTTTCAAGTGAAATATTTAATTATCTCTAAGTCAAAATTTTCTGAAATTTTTACTGTACCTTATGGGTTCAGGTATCCCTCACTCTGTAAATTTTTGTGAAAAGGAGATGTTTAGTTTTTTAGTTATGAAATTTTAATCGCCACAGTCCTTTTCCAGAAAAACTGAAAGTTGCGATATTTATATCTAACTTTCCTTTCTGCCAAAAATCATGAAAATGTTACAGCATCTTTTTTTTATTGTCTAGTAGCTATTGGAAAAATTTTGTGTCATTCCGAGGTTTAGATTAAGGGAAAAGATGATTTAAACCTTGGCAAACCAGAAAAACTTCTCAGCTTTTAATCTGGAATGTTTGCCGCAACTCCCACTAATTCAGATCCTTTTTGCGAAAGTATTTCAAGTCAATTTTGAAATATTTTAAAACCCCAAACACATCACGTTGTGATTTTACAAGTGTACATGAGTTTGATATTAAAAGATTTGGATTTAAAAGAACAATTTTTGTGAAAAGTCCATCAGACCCGAATCTTTCCGAAACCCTTTCGACCGTCTTTAGGCATCGAAAGGGATTTTTAGTTCATTTTGGTTTTTATAAATCAGTAATCTTTAGAAACCTAATTGATAGCCTTTCAAGGGAGAAAGCTATCTAATTTATCCAATGTCCTCTTTGGTGTCGAGCCGTATCTCAACACCTCTTTCGATAGCCTCTCGACATTGAACCTTCCCAAAACTTGGAACTTAGTTGAAAAACTTGCACTTGCATGAAAATGCTTATCTTAGGATACATCTTAATTAGTCTTAGTAAATAACTCGCAGGTTAATTACTTGGGAACTTGCTTTGCTGGGCAAACATCGACGAAGCTCTCGTGCTCGTTAGTTGGAATTTGACCTCGCTTGACCAAGGTGAGGGTTCTTGCTATTTTGACACTTAGCTACTACGCGTTTAAAGATAACTATATATATATATATATACATGTATATATATGATATAGGTACAATTGTTTTCTTCAATGTTGTTGAATTGCTTGTGAATGTATAGCTGCCCACGCCATAAAATTATTTTGGACAAGAATTTCCCAAAACACCATTTGCTATGTTTTACAAAATGAGAGACTTTTGTATTATTCTTACATGAATGATTTCTATGCTTGACAACCCTTTCATAAATTGTTTTACGAATGATTTACTTCGCCTCTAATGCAACAAAATTGTGGATGTGAAATCCCCAAAATATCCTCTTGATTTGCTTTGCAAAACTGCCGTGTTGTGTAAGCTTCTTGTGTGACTAAATTTCATTTCTAACAATCTTGTGCTGGTACTTTTACTCCAACTCTTTATTTGGCTATTTTGATTCCTCGAACTATCTCTCATGGTTACTTATGACTACTCCTACTGCTACTGTTGACCTTGTGGTCGCCTACTGCTACTGTTGACCTGATGGTCGCCTACTGCTACTGTTGACCTGGTGGTCGCCTACTGCTACTGTTGACTTGGTGGTCACTTACTGCTACTGTACTTCTGTATGTCATGCAACCACGAAGTCATGCAATTGTCCTTAGACAAGAAGGACTTTTGTATGATCTCCACCACTGCTCCTTCTCTACTCACTGCCGAGAAAACGGTTTCTCTACAGTTACTGTTTTGAATTTGCGCTCGCTCTCTAGGGCAAAACTTTGACTGAATCGTAACTATGTTTGGTTTGAACTCATTCTTTGTTTTCCTAGAGCAAAATATTTAACTTGGTAATCCCTATGGTGACTGGTGCTTTGTGTGTCGAGCTAACTCTTTGAATATTATTATCTTGGTAATTGCTCTTTTTTTTTTTTCCACTCCTGACCTTTGAAATTCTTACACTACTTCAGTTAAAATTTATTTTTGAAGATTGTCAAAAGTTAAACATGTTCAAGTTAAAGAATCAAAACGAGATAATAGCCAAAATTAAAGGACGAATTAAGTGATCGAACCAAAAAAAAATAAGAGTGATGCCAAATGTAATCACCATATGATGCTGCTATATTCCTTCTATATTTTCATCCTATATTTTCACTCTCCCAATATTTTTCCCCAAAAAAAAAAAAAAAAAATCCTTAATGACTGTCCATTTGCCCACTTGCGGGTAAACCTTGAACTTAAGCCTGACCATAAACCAAAGAAACAAGATCTCCAAACAATTGGGCTGAAGATTAATGAAGGCCGAAAAGGGGGCCAGCTCCATTAGGCCTGTTAATTAATAAAATCGACAAGTTTTAAGCAAAATCGTTCTACTTTGTTTTGTCATTTCATATTTGAGCAATAATTCATTTCCAGAAATGAAGGTCCCAAAAACGATTGAGGATGTGAAAAGAAAAATATGACATTTTGTTAAACTATATACATTATAGAAACATAAATCTTTTACTGCATGGAGTAAAAGATAAATACTTTTCGAATATTTTATTTTGTTAAGGCAACTATTTGGAAAAAAAATATATAAATAAATACATATGTTGTATCTTTAATTTTTGTGCAATAGACCAATCGCCATGAAAATAAGTAAACACAAATATCCTTTTTACAAACATGACACGAAACGAACATGGCCTAAAAGCATGTGCGTAATCTGTTTATAAATACAGTGATTAACTTATGATTGGCAGGCACACTGGCCCATCCCATAAGAAATGGGTAAAAATTATAATTACATTTTTATCCCTAGCTAATGAGATGGGACATCACCTGAGTGATCAAAAACTAAAATTGAGACCATTTGACATATTAAATTAAAGAAATTTATGATTGAATAATTTTGTGACGGGAAATGTAGTGTCATCGACAAATTTATAGATACTTTTCATCATCAGTAATTTGACAATTGATAAAATTTTAATTAATATTTATGATGCGAAAATTCATAGTCAACTCTTAAACCGCAATCTATTGGGCCAAATGGAGGGTCAAAGCCCAAATGTGTCAAATTAAATTAAATGGGTCAATAGAGATTAATTTGCTCAAATTAAAGTAAATGGGTTAATGGGAATTAATTTGATTAAGCCCATTTATGGTTAATCAAAGAAAAGCCCAAATTGTGAGGAGCCCACGCATGAAGCTTCAAAAAATCATCTTGATCAATTGACAAGCATGGCCGAATTGTGATCAGATTTCATGCACCCATCAACTTAAGGTTATCCTGATTGCTACTTCAATCCAATTGGCAATTAGAAGTTGAATTGCGAGTTCAAGAATAACTAATTGGAACTAAGTCAAACCCAATTGCCTCGTGTTTCGGTTACATAAGCTTGATCTGACATTTAGTTTGCTTTTACAATTAGGATTAGTATTCGTTTTGTATTACGAAATTCTAGTTGACAACTAAACCTATTTCTTTCATGTTTCGGTGTCAATCTTGATTGAGTTACAATTTTATTCATTTTCTACTTCTTTTGTACTGGAAAATTTGGTCACCTATAACTATAAATAATTGTCCAATTCTTCATTGTTTGACCGTTGATTTAAGTTAAAAGAAAGTATTAGTTATACTATTAAATCACTCTCCTTTATTGAGCTTTCGTAATTTGCATATTTTGTGAATTGCCATACGTGTTTAAAATTAGCTTAGGTTTATTTTAGTAGTCTGCCGAATCCGAAGTAGGGATCCTAGAGGTTAAGAGTTGCGTATCGTAATTTCCAAACTTTCATTGGCAAATATTCCGCATCGAGTACTCCGTCCACATCAATTGGAATTGGAGTTCACATCAATTTATTAACAATTAATAGCAAATACAATGAGTGAATGACACATTTAACTACTGAAAATTCGTAAAAATTAGTATTATAAATATCATATTCATTAGTTAAACAACTCAACTTTTTTTCACTCTATTAATGATAAGTCAATCCAAAGTCAACAGAAGATCAGCACCAAATTTGCCAAATTAAATTCAATGGACCAGTGAAGATTAATTTGATCTAATTTAATTGAATGGGCCAAACAATTAATTAATGATGATCAAATATTACATGCATGACGCATGAGATTAAGGCATCTTCTTTTAGTTAGGTTGAGTTTTAGTTTGAGTTTTGGTTTGAAAAAAATTATTTTATAATATAAAAGTATATTAAAAATATAAAAATGTATAAATAAATAGTAAAAAATTGTATTAGAAATGATAAAAATTGATTATAATATATTAAACTTAATGTTGAGACAAAAATTGAAACTAAAACCTTAAAGAATATGCTCGAACAATAAGGGTTGGGCCACAATAATTAATTATTTCGATGCAAGTCAAGAGAATGCATGGACAAATTTGGGCCCACACCTAATTGGGTTTTGAGACTTTGAATTAGTCCAACAAAATGATTAATGTGATGTTTGATGCGGATCAAATTGGACCAAATTGAAGTTGACGAAAGTGATCAAGATGCAGTCGCTTTACGTAAATTAATTATCTTTGAAATTTGGCAATGTACATTCCGACTGAATTCTTATCTCCTACTAAACCTAGTTCTTTTAGGTTTTAGTTTATAAGGAATCAATCTATTGATTGAGTTTTAATTTTAATTATTTTTTACTTCTTTTGTACTCGAAATTCGAACCTCCTATACCTATAAATAGGGATTCCATTCTACATTATTCGACAGTTGATTCAAGTTTATACTATTAAATCACTCTCATTTATTGAGTTTTCATAGTTTGTATGATTTGTGAATTACTATTAGTTTAGAAACTATAGCGTTCTAGGTAATTGCTCTACCTAGATTGCATGCTTTTTTTCGACTCTTTTATTCTTAAACTTGGTTCGATTTGCATGTTTAAAATTAGCTTAGGTTAATTTTAGTAATCTGCCGAATCCGAGGTAGGGATTCTAGAGGTTTAAGAGCTGCGTCTCGCAATTTCCAGACTTTCCTTGGAAAGTATTCCGCATCGAGTACTCTATTCCACATCAGTTGGAATTGGAATTAATGAACAAAATCCCATTTAATTATTTCAACATTTAAATGGATTAAAAATTATTATATACATACGACGAATCTGTAATCTTCGTTGTTATTCTTGTTGGATATTTCCTGAAATAACAATAATGACTAACAACACAAAAGAACAATAGCAGAATTCTTCTAATACCAATCTGGGTGCGCTTGGTTCGTAGAGGGGAATGAGAATGGAAATGGAAATGATAGTAGTGGGGAATGATAGTAGAGGTAATCATTGTTTAGTGTTGTTTGGTTTGTGAAATGGAATGACTATCATTACCATTAATAGTGTTTAGTTCACAAATTAAATTTTTAGCAATAAAATTTAGATTAATTTTTTTTTACATTAAACTTTTAATATATTATAAAGTATTTATATTTAAATATGTTCCAATGATAATTTTTACTAATTAGAATTTTTAAAAATAAAAACTAGATAGAAAAAATAATTCTAAAGAGGAATGATTCTCATTCCCCTCAAAATGGAGGGGAATGGATGATTTATGTAAAGTAGGATTTGGGGGTGGAGTCCAAGGAATGAATCCCCCAAACCAAACACCCCTTTTTATTTCCATTGACATTCTCCTCTCCCAAAACCATGAAACAAGCACCCCCCTACCCCTAGTCCATTACAAGAGAAACAAAGGAAATGTCTCTTCAAATCATGCTAAACACTCTCCTTTAGGCTTTATTAGTCTCATTTGGTGTGCAAAATGTTCAGGACTAATATCCTTATGGAATAAGATGAAAATATTTGTTGTAAGTATGCACTGACTTAAACAAAAAAGAAACAAGAGTGAAAAGTGCAAGAAAGACTTAAACAATGAGAATGATTTCTTGTCTGAAAATCCGTCCTTACAGAGTGTATTTATAGACCTTCAAAGGGTGTCATTTAATTGCCACAACTCTTAGGAAAATGTGGGAAAAATAGGAACGAACTAGTCCTCCAGCGATTGTGACGCATAGTGGGCCACCCAGAGGTCGGGTTTTCAATTCCTACTTTTGTCAGTTCTGCCTATTTTGAGTGCAAAGTTGATAGGACTCTGCAGGAGGATCCCCACTTAGTTCTTCTCATCCCCACAGCCCCTACTTTTGATGTAATTGATAATAGAACTGAAATATAAGGATGTATTAAGAAAAGAAGTGGGAAAAAATATGACTCAATTCTGTTACAAATTGATCTTGGAATCTCACTTTTTGTGAAGAGGTGCAACATTTTAGAAACAAATGAAACACATTGGAGCTTGTGCGACGCCTCGTGCAATTCGGTTGTCACACACAGCAATCGCTGGCTTGTGCCTTCTGCATTTGCCACTAGACGTCGTGCGAATCGCACGACCGGTTCCTTAGCAATTGCTTTCTAAGCGTTGCTTAGCTTGGCTCTCGGGCTTCCATGTGACGTGGTGTGCTACTCGGACGCCTCGTCGTACAGCCCAGCTTCCAGCTTCTTCTCTTTTCTCAGCAAATTATTGGACAATTTCCAACAATTCTTATCATACTTTTGACATTTTTAACCCTATAGTAATTGTCTTGATCTATATCCTTCTACATGCATGGAAGGAATCTCCAAATGGACTAGTGTCTCAACATAAAACTCTTTAGTTTATCCAATAAACAAGCTAGCAAACAAATTCATAGGTCCATTTTTCTTCGGCCGGTTCCTTTTTCGACAAGCAATATTAATTGTGAACTGTGACACCTACAAGTAAACATAGGGCTCTTTCTTGGGGGAGAAAACTGCATTAATTTATTAATGGTGAGGACTAATTAGTAATTAAGAGAGCAGGATGGCATTGCCGACTAAATAAAAAAAATGGTGCTTGAATTGAAATATGAAATTGAAATCTAATTGGCTGAGGAGAACAAGTATCTGTCCAACCGATTGTGACGCATGACGAATCATTCAAAATTGGAGGTTCGATTCTTATTCGGTTCCAACCCTCCAATATAATAGACAAAATAGTTATAATAGTTGATTGTTAGGAGGGGAAAAAAATAGAGGGGAACGTTAATTAGTTGGATGAGAAATTTGGAAAATTATTTCATACACGGCTGTAGCAACCTTTTTAATGCAGTACATCAATTATGATAAAATAACAAATCTTAACACCTTATTTTGGCCACACTTTTACAAAAAAATTATACTTATCCGATTGATGATACTTGCTGCATATCTAAATTTGTAGAACGGATGCATGAAATAATTTATGGACAAATTGAAAGAGAAGAGAATAAGAAGTTTGGTCAACAATTTACTAATTTAGACAGAGCATAGCAGGCCCTGGAATCACGCACCTCTCTCAAATTCTCATGTGCATGTGAAAGAAACCCAGCTTCTCTTCTTCAACTCTACCTGTACCTACGTTGGCCAAGTCCTAATTCCTTTATTTGATTGAGTACGTAATCTCAAGGGGTAAATTTGTCTACATTGTCACTACTAAACAAATTTTATAATTTTATAAAATTATTAGATAAACCCTTGATCTTGAAATGCGAGTTGACCAATTAATTTTACCTTATTACAGAGTTCATTAATAATTTGGATAATTTTTAAGGGGTTTTTGGTAAATTTGTGTATCATTTCACTTTAATTTTTGTAAAGAATTATATAATATTAGTAATTATTTCATAAAAATGAAACGAATGAATAGATTCTACATGAGATGTTATGGTAAAATTATGATTATTACTTGATATATCTATTAGTACTCTTGTACGAAATTTCATAAGTTTCTCTTCATTTTAAAAAATTTTGTAAAGAAGATATAGCAGATGTTTTGGCTTCCCTTTCCAAATGCGAAGGCAATGTTTTTCCCTCACTTTTCATGGGAAATTAGATAACTAATTCTACTAGTCATGTCTACACTTGTATTCAATTCAATCGTGTTGGAAGGGCAAAAGAAAAAGAAACACTTCTTGAAAATCAGATTTTCTCTTCTGACCCCAAACAAATAAATTTTATATATATATATATATATATATATATATATATAACGTAAGAATTTTATTTGAATAATTCAAACAAAATAAAACACTGTAATTTGTACCAAATATCTAATCTTTTAGCTTAGGGTTATTTAAGACTGAATACGAATATTCGTTAATAATTTTAGGTTTGACATGCAATTCGATTAAAATTCAATTTAAATTCGTTAATTTTAGATTTGTAAACATTATTTGAAATTTGAACTCGAAAGGGTTCCGCTCAACTCAATTCTACATCGCCATGTTCATGATTGGATTCTTTCTCCCTGTGAGGCATGAAAGAGGCAAGAAGTGGCCGACACAAGTCTATTTTCCAAATTTTCATTGAGCATCAAACAAACACAACGTGCCAAGCAGTAGATCGAAGTTATTCTAAAAGCAACACATACCAAAATAAATAATTGCAAACTTCCAATTGAAAGAAAGACCAGTGCCTTTTCTGAATATAATATACATATATATATATATTGTTGGGTTAAGTCTCGCAACGAGTGAAACTTTCGTGTTTAGTTGTCAATGTTGAGTTTGGAATCTTAACAAACTATCGATGATAAATCGAAGAAATATGAGGGATACTGTAAGTAACCATTTATACCCTCAACAACACTCAGGTTGCAATGGCCGTAACAAAGGGTCAAGATCTCGCAAGATTAAGCTAACCCAAAGAAGGATCCTCAGTTTAGATTACAGGCTGCATAATGCCTCATATGGTGTTTAGATTTTGAGTGATGTTACTTTCAAAATATACAATAATTCATTAGTCTTGCAATTAGTGGATAAATTATTGTTTTGATAACAACATTAAATTTACAATTTTATTCATTTTAAAAATATTTTTATTATCAAATGTGATAATTTTAACATTAACTAGTAAGAGCTCAAGTATCATCATCATTTCAAGAGAATGTACACTTCCAAATAATAGTATTATTACAAAAGTACGTGTTTAACCACACTTTCTAGTACTATTAACAGTTTTGAATGATCATCCAACCAAAAAATCAATACTTCATATAAATAGCTAATAATTTACACCTAATTTAACACCATAGATCCCATCAGAATCAAATTTGGAAGTTCAATTTCTTGAAATTTCTTGCTCCTCAATCTTCTTTCAATGGTGAAATTCCATCCAAAACTTGAACAACTTCTTTCATGGAAGGCCTAACTTTACCATTCTCAGTAGCACACATTGTAGCAATTGTCACAACTTCCATTACTTCATTTCTCTTCAATTCATTCTTCAAGATATTAGCATCAACGATCTCCAAATGCCGATCTTTTCCGGCCATGGAATGAACCCAGTCCACTAATCTCACCTCCTTCCCTTCCTCTCCCTTAAACGGAAAATTCGGCCGCCGGCCGGTGATGATCTCCAGCATCAGCACTCCGAAGCTGTAGACATCGCCCATCATGGTGGCCATCGTGGCGCCGCTGAGGTACTCCGGCGGAATGTAGCCCATCGTTCCGGCCACCTGAGTCGACACGTGTGAGTGGGACCCTTCCATTCTCCGGGCCAATCCGAAATCGGCCACGTGCGCCTCGAAATTCTCGTCTAGTAAAATATTGCTGGCTTTAATGTCCCTGTGAATTACTGGGATCTCTAAACTGTGCATAAATTCTAATCCCCTTGCAATCCCTTTAATTATCTTGATCCTCGTTGACCAAGTCAACGGAGGCCGTAAAACGGAAAGCCCCCCGCCGGATGTGTCCTCCGACGAATATGACGTGTCGTACAGCCATTGGTCCAAGCTACCTTTCTCGAGATACTCGTACACCAAAATCCGCTCCGAACCCGCGACGCAATACCCGAGAATTTTGACGATATTGGGGTGACCGATGTTCGGGTTCCCCAGGGTTTCCATTTCGGCCCGGAATTCCCGGAATCCCTGGAACGCGTCGGCGGCGAGTTTCTTAACGGCGACCACCACTCCGGTGGAGAGCTTGGCCTTGTAGACCATCCCAAAGCTGCCATCCCCGACTATCAATTCCGGCGAGAAATTCGCGGTGGCTCGAATGAGCTCCTCCATCGAGACCTTGTTCAAAGCCGGGTCAAACGTCGCGCTTTCGCCGATCGTGATCGAATTGAGCTCCAGATTCTTCTGGAGTTTGCCGTTATCCGCCTCCTTAGGCCAGATTTCGCGGCCCCTAACCGGGAGGAGTCGCCGACTGGGAGAAGAACGCTGTCGTTTCGAGGTCGTCCTGCAGAGTATGACTATAAGTGCGAACAAAAACGTCACCATGAAGAAACTGGCTATGGCCGCTATGACGGCTTGGAGTGAAGGATCCATGGATGCCCAAAGAAATTGAGTATAATTTTTTTACGGGCTATGGTGTTTTTCTTGAGGAATTTTCTTCGTGGAGGAAAATGGCCTAAGAAAGGGAGGACTGAAGAGAGTAGAAGAAATGAAGAAGGAGTCGAGCCGCCATTAATGGTGGGTCTGATCTGAACAAAGGGGCAGAACGTCTGTTTTGGGTCCTTGGTGATGCTAATGTGCTTGTCCCCATTCGTTGACTGAGTGGCGGGTCAACTTGGGGTTGTACCTCCTGCTTTAAAGTATGTACGCTGTAGAATTAAATTTTAGTAAGTAGTATTTCGTCCCCTTTAACACTTTTAGTCTATTTAAAAAATAAAATAATAATATTTTTAATACATTATCCTTTAAACACTTTCGTTTCTTAACATTTGGTATATAAAAATAAAAAAAAAAGGTTAATACATTTAATAGAAAAACTATTACCTACTAATTTCCCATACATTTTTTTTATGTTAGACAATAATTTGCACTTGATGGTTTAACGACGCATGTATCGAGTTTAACCTCTACTGCAAAAGCTTTTTTGCAGCGCACAATGAAATTCTACACTCACAGAAGCCTTTTTGTAACATGGTTGGAACTCATGCTGCAAAAAAGCTTGTCGTTATCCTCAACGCAATCCCTTAGAAATGCCCTTACTTATTGATGTATCACGTATTGCCTATAACATTTGATGTCGGGTAGTAAATTTAATATCTAATGTATTGAATTCATTCACTAATGTATAAATATTACTTATAATAAAAAAAAATATGCGTATCAAATTTAGAGAACTATCGAAATATTGTAGTCAACCCGTCATATATTGAAGCAAAGTTAATGGGTTTGGTATTGCCAACCTATGCATTAACATTAGGGTGCTTCCAAGTTCCAACAAAAATAAATAAAACTTGATGGATGGGCTTAAATGGAATGATGATTTTCTTGTTTTTTTTTTTTTTATTCAATCATTCATTAGTCTCTTGTTTGGCCAACTTTCTTCTCTCTTTCTTTGACCACAATTTTTTTTTTCTTTTAAATTTTTGTGGCATTCAAACTCAATATTTTATGACCACAAAATTAGATGGTGCAAATTGGGAAAAAATATTATGGTTATGGTAAACTATATGAGCAATAAGTTGTTAACATTTTTCATTGTTTTCTCTTTTTAATTCTATTGTGTTTGGTTTTGAGGTTAAATGGTATTTTCGGTACTTGTTCACTAGTGGCTTAAAACCCCAAACTCTGCCTTATGTGTAAAAAGAAAAAAGTAAATATATATATATATATATGTTAAAATTAAAAAGAAATCATATATTTATATTAAAAACTATTTTGTGCACCCATTAAATTTATATTTTCAGTGCAACAAACCAATAACATTCTATAGTCTTATGAAGAAAGAAACAAGTTTAGTATGTTTACTTGATGCTCAAATTTAATTCAATTTTATTACGGATATTTGGTAAAATTGGAACGAATTCACTTTAAGTTAAAGATTTAGAGTTAATCTGATGTAAAACTAGTGTGTACATTTGAATCCGCAACAACTGTTTATGTGAACAAATTTAGAGGATTTTTTCCCTCAATATTCATATTGGGACCAAAAATTACTAAAATAGACCATTTTTTTTTTAAAATTCCCATTCTATAGAAAACGAACCTGGCAGCTTCGTTTTCTTCAAAAATATAAAAAAAAATTTATAAAAAAAAAATTTGAATTCATGAGAAAATGAATTCAGTGAATTCATTTTCTCATGTGAATTCGTTTTCTAACGAATTCAATTGTGTTGTATTATTTAATTATAATTATTTTACATATTTTGAAATTAATTTTATTTATTAAAATATATTACTTATTTTAAATATAATTTTATTTCAGTGAATTCAATTTTTTAAATATTATTTTTTTATTTGTTAAAAATAACCTTAATAATAATTTTATTTCACTGAATTCGTGTTTTTCAAAAAAATTATTTTAAAAATAATTTTATTGCATGGAATTTGTTTCTTTCAAAAATATTTAACAAAAAACAAAACGAAATACTAATTATTTACAAATTTTATTCACTTACAAATTAGATTTTTAGTTATTTAATTACGTCTTGCCTTTGTTCCATAAAAATTGAAAAACGAATTACGGGTGTCCATTTCAAATCACCTTAATTCGTTTTACATTAAAAAATATTATATTTCAAAATGTATAAAAACTTAGCAATGATTTTGGTGAACTTGTTTTCAATTACAAAATAATTATTTAATTATTTTTTATATTACAAAACAGTTATTTAATTATTTTTTACATTACTTTATATATAATTATATAACTAATTGTAAAAAAAAATTTTAAAAAAATTCATCAAGAATTTGTTTCCAGGAGAAATCGAATTCACCTGCAATTTTTTATTATTTTTTTTCACAAATTTTTTTCTTTTTTTTTTGAAGAAAACGAAGTTGGGAGATTCGTTTTTAATTTTTTTCTATAGTTTGGGAAATTCAATTTTTTTTTGTTTGTTTGGGTATTTATATGGTTCCTATATTAATATTTGGGGGAAAAAAAAATCCAAATTTAGAGGTTGGTGAGATTCAAATATTATTGTTAAAATATAGACATACATACTAGAGTCAGAGGAATAAAAAATCTTTTGGGTAAATTACATTTACCTCTTTCGACGTTTGTCAGAACTACCAAAACTCCCCTGTAGTTTCATGAAAATACTAATACCCCCTTAGACCGAGTTAAAATATAACAATTATCCCTTTTGGTATCGTAATATTACATTTGCCACTTTCTGAGTCAAAAAACTGAACTCCAAACTCAAGTTTTTTTTTTTGTAATTAGGCAAAACAGTCTTCTGTCAAACAGTTGGACAGCTGATACTTTCGCCCTTAAAAAATTAGATAATGCAATATTTCTTAAAGGAAAAGTGGTACGTGTTGAACCATTTGACAGATTGAATACAAATTTTTGTCGAAATTTGAATGTCCATAGGGGTGTTGGTAGTTTCATAAAACTACAGGGGAATTTTGGTAGTTTCTACAAACCTCGAGGGAGGTAAATGTAATTTACCCAAATCTTTTATCATCAAAGAATTGGAATCCCTACCACTCCAACTGCATATCCTCCCTAGCCAAAGCCAACAGGTTCATTTGTAATGGAAATTGAACAAACTTTAAATTTGTTATTTCTTGGTGCAGTTTAGTTGGCCACCCACTGCCCTTCTCAAAATTTTAAATTTACATTTAATAGCAACCAACCCAAAAATTTTTCTTAATTTATTAAAAAATACTACCTCTATCGCATGTAAAGTCATTTTTATAATAATAAAAATAGTATTTAAAAATAAATTTTTTTAATAGAACGAATAAAATAAAATAAAATAAAATTTATTCTATTCTCTACAATCATTGGAAAATGGGAATCACTAAGAATAAATAAACAGCTAATTTGGCCCCTCGGATCAAACACTGCCTAATCATCTACTCCCTTCATGCCTTCAAACAAAAAAGTCCACTTTATAAAATGTCACATAATTATATTACAATTTATTCGTTAATAAAGAAACAATTTTTTGATTTCTTAATTTTTTTTTTTTGTCTTACTGGTAAAACATATAATAGGAACATTTTGTTCCCCGGAGAGAAATATATATATATATTCTTCTAGACTCCTCTTTTGGTCAAGGCACAAGGGCATAGCATAGCAGTAGCTCAACTCGAGTCACAAATGACATTCAATCCCATTAATTGCATCTCAGCCCTGAAAACTAAAACCCATATATTATACAGGTTCAGGGACATCCGATAAAATTGGTACAATATAATACAGGTCATTTCCCTCTATCAAGTATCAACCAGGAAAGCTCAACACATAATCATTATTCCATTTCCAGTTGAACTGAAGCAATGTGGCAGGCTATTTCCTCCGATAAAATTGGAACGATATAATACAGGTCCTTTCCCTCTATCAAGTATCAAGCAGGAAAGCTCAACACGTAATCATCATTCCATTTCCAGTTGGACTGAAGCAATGTAGCAGGCTACTTCCACCACTCGAGAAAATTGGTGTGTTTTCCACTACTCAACAACAACTCCTTTTATCTTGTTTCAACACCCAGATATAACTTCCTCCAATTTGTTTATCTGCACAGGTGTATAATCTTCACAAAAGAAGAAACATTTCAAGATTGGCAAATTCTCGATGCGAGAGTTACCTAGCAGCCATTGGGTCTCTCTGCACTCGTCGATGATCTCTTCTGTACATCAGCGTCATAATGCGCAAATGCTGCATCGAGGGCCTACACAAAGACTGGTCCATGAGTTCTTCTTCTAATTAAGCCAAAAAAAGAGTCTAGCAAGATTCAAGATGGTTTTCCTTTTGCAGCTTTTTGTCCTTAGGATCTTAATTTTAGTGTTTCTTTAAACCTAAGAATACTCGTTTTGGAATTACACAGTGACGATTTATAGACAACTGCACATAATGGGATAAAAAGCATGATTGGAGTTTGTTATTTAAGTGTTTTTCACATTAACTAGATTTTGAGAATGGCAACTTACAATGCTAACATAGAGAAGGAATGTTCCAAAATGAAGCCGAACTCTTCTCTCTCCGTTTACCAACATGGTTCACTTTCCCAAGGTATACAAACATTAATCTAAGTTATAAGTGGAAAACAAAAGGCTGACCTGGAGCATAGGTTGAACAAGGAGCGAAACTTGATGCCGCAAGTCTGACTGCACAGTTTCCTTCATCTCCTGAAATTTACAGTACAAGATAAATCAAAATGCTACAAGATCAAGAGGTTATACCAATATGATAAACCATAACTCGCAGGACACCATTCCTAGTTCAGAAAGAAATTCCAAACAAGAGGAGCAACCTTCAGAATCTCGCACAACAAGCATATTTTATATCTTGTACTCCCTCTGTGGCCAAAAAAAGAAGCCCTGTTTTGATAAGATACAACTTTTAATGGATTTTAAGATACAAATACAATACATAGATAAGTTATTCACTACAATTGTATCCACTTAAACCCTTTCTTTTTAATTGTAGATCAGTTTAATATCACACATAACCATATCAGTACGAGTATTGAAGGTAAAAAAAATATTATAAACAACTCTTTTTTTGGGAATGAAGGAATTATAAGTTTCGTTCAATCATATACCCTTTCAACTCATGCTAAGCTTTTTGGATGTACACTAAAGCCAAAATCTCTTTTATCCATCTCTTCAGTGACTGAGTTATTCATTTTATATTCCTCCCCAAAACGCTAAAATGTGAAAAAAAAGATACAGTAAATTATAATATGAGATGTTCCGCACAGCAGTGTAAACTGCCACATCCTGTAAAGATGGGTGAGGATAAGAAATATAATTACTTTACCAATGAATTTTTATAGACCACAGTACCTGAAGCTTTGGATATATTTGCGACATAGCATCCTTCAATTTGGTAGCCTAGAGATGAACAAAAAAATTAAATTCACTTCATCCACATTAAAGTGATTCATAAGGCAAAGAAATGAAATTGTCCACCCAGTTCAACAGTGCTACTTAAAAGCAAATTGCATTAATACATTCACGATGATCATTACTATTGAAAAGCAGCAGCGAACTAGTAAATACATCCTGCAATATCCTTTTTTTGAGAATAAAGTTAGAATAAGAGGAAAAACTAAGATTAGGTACATATGCACATACCTTAGAAAATAGATATTTTGTTGTAATAGGATATGATGACCAAAAATGCTTCAGTAGTTCCTGTATCGATGTCCAATGCTAAAGGGAATACGGCAGTACTGAGTTAGAGAACATCGGCACTTTATAAGTGCAAATAACATCATGACATACGGTGTTACTCACATGCAATAATTCCTTCTTGGTAATCTTCGGTAAATTATCCAAAACACTGTCAGTTGAGTTCCTTCCAAGGTTAAATTTGGTGCATGAAATACTACGATTCGACCCATCAAAAACCTACATAACAACACTAAGCAATTACATTCCCATATCAACATCAGCATCAATTCCACCTTAAAGCACGTGAATACATTTATGCAAGTAAGCAAGAACTTTAGTACCTTAAGAGCAACATCAGAAGAAATTATAGGCTCAGTCAGTCCCAGAGTTTTAATCCCAGTTATGGACTTCTGTAAGAAACCATATGCCACAGAAGCACTGATGCTGAAATTTAACTGGTTTGCTGAGAAAGCTGACTCCCCAGCAGTACTCAAGGCATTGGCTTGTTGAGAATCGAAGTAGTCACGAGGATCCTCATTCAAAAGACAAGAAAGATGAGAAAGCAAAACACTTACAAGGTTAAAAGAGTGAATCGATGAAAAACAAACCTTAATACTAAGTGGGGCAACTGGAGGGTCTCGAGGTGCTTGAAGATCATCAATCTCAGACATACGAGATATCCTCTCTAAGCGATCTTTGTCCGCATTAACATCGGAAACATCTCTAGCTAACTCAGCTGAAAATATTTTTAAGACCTATCAGAAATAGTTTCTTTGGTTTCCTTGAAAGGAAATTATCAAACAAACAACTTTTGAAAACTGAAAAATAATTGTGATACCAACCCGGCTTAGTCCTGGCAAGTGCTTCAGCTACTGATCTTGTATCACCTGACTCAACATCTACACCAATTAATTGTGAAAAGTTAGAAAATACAAAGGAAAAAAAACATTTACCATCATAACCCCTTGCATTAGTTGAAGTTCAGTTTCAATAATATTCACAATCTATGTTAAGGAGGAATTTTCCAGTGAATATGAATATCATAACATTCTAATTTCTCATAGCTTCACAAAAGACAACGAACAAAAAAAAGTTAGTTTCAATTCCCCCACAAAGAAAATACACACAAAGACCATTCATATTGAAATCAAGCTAATAATCTTTCAAACTTTTATGAAGTTCCAAAGCAGGGGAACTCCCACAGCAAAGGATATTACGCCAATAGTAAAATAGTAAAAATAGAAGAAATCAAGATCTAATAACTAATGGGTTATCTAATTCTTGATAGCAGTCTGTGCAACTCTCAGCAAGACATAGTATTTCCTAGTTGGGGCATAAATTTGTGCAGGTGACACCAATCTACTTCTAGAAGCCCTAATCCACAAGTCTACCAAAGATAAGATCAATATTCTAAGACATGACAATTGAAGGAGAGAAAGAAAGTGGAAGACCGTAGGTAAGTGTGCCATTGATTCAAGAAAATGGAAAATGTTCAATCACAGCGTCGAGCCAAGCTGTCAATTACTAACAATCGATTCTTCCATTTTTCGATCAATGAAAAGGCCCGCAGCATATGAAGGAAAATTAGTCACTCCAATTGATATGTTCTTACATCAGAAACCTATAGACATCTTAGAAGTCAATCAATTAAGCAGTAGATTCCATATCTATTGTAATTAAGATGAAAGATATACCTACAACTCTTCCTTGGAGCACAACAGCAGCATGCTGGTTGAGATATTGTGGGAAAGATCTTCTGAATGGCTCATATTGCGAATCCAAAAAATCTTTTTCCTCATGAAATAGTCCGTGGTCCTGAAATGTAGTAAAGAATAAATAAATCAACAAGTATGTCACTAGCCAATTACAAATACTGTATGGTGTAAAGTTAAAAGAAACTTCCAAGCATGTCCTAGCATACCCTCCTCCCTACTAGCTTGTACATGTAGAAAAAGCCATACTTTCTCCAAACCAAGTAAAAGAACCACAGAACTCTAAACAGGATCAGGGATACAACGTGTTTTCAATTTCAACGATTTAAGTAGTTTGGTAACTCTCACACAATGATACAGAAAATAAAAGTTCTGTTCTCTTTGAAGTAAACAATAAACTAAAACTAAAAGGGGCATGAACAGATTAGCCGATACCACAAGAGTGTTCATGGACCAGATGCTATAAAGGGTAAAGTACATTAGTGTGACTGTACTTACCGGGAGGTGCATGTAATCATCCCCTTCATCAGCTTCCATGTCCAAAGTTGGATCGACCCGTCTGATCTGGAAAGAATGTATATCAATAAAGGACTTTAAGTATTGTGTTACCCCACATAAAGGTTCATAAGAGTGCAGAAAAAGCAAGAAAAATCAAAATGGAATAAATAAGAACTCATTACTCCTTGTGGTCACCACAAAAGAAAGATGCCAGTATTAAAATAGAGCACCTTCCTCCAAGCTTCCTTTGCTAACATGTCATCTCGCTTAAAAAATACAGCAAGTTCCTCATCTTCTGCCGCCTCTGCTGCAGCAGCAACAACATTTTTTGTACTGTGGAGATATTCTGCTCTTGAATATTTGGTCCAAAACTCCTTTTCAGTCATCTGGAAAAGCAGAAAAATCATAACTTATTAATACCATGCGGACAGATTAGCTGTAATGAAAACAAATTCAAAAGAAGCCAATCCCTTGTCAATAGATTAACCAGGAAATATGAGTTTAACTCTACCTTCTTCGCCACAAAATTTAGATAAGCTCAGCGAACGGCTGGTTTCTCGGAAAAAATCTGAGAGATGAATGAGATAAATATACATAATAGATGTGAAAACATTGGATTTACAGAACTTCAGGTCAGGCGATAAAGTTACAGCTAGTTACAAGAACCAAGCTATAATTCCACCTATTTGTCTAGATCACTATATGTCTGAACTATACTTATATTAAATGTCAAATTACTATTTTCCAATCAAAGTTATTCAGTAATCATGATACTATCTAGAATACAGCATCACATTAGGAAGGAGTACTAGAAGCATCTTGGTTGGAGTTCAAGTAGTTGAATCACATACAAAAGGACTCCTTTGACAAATTTATGCTGAGGAAACAATAAAGTGCATGAAGATGGAAAATGACTGAGAGCTACCAAAAGGGTAGTACATCAAACTGCAGCACTGCATTACTGAAAGTACATCGGACTTTTGAAGCAGTGCTAAGATGAAAAGCTAATGGCAGAACTGACTGACCTAAAACAAACAAGGAGAACAGGACATTCGACTTGGAGATTCAGAAATAATAAGCATTTGCATTTCCAAATAATATAAATACATAATTATATCTATATAATTGTTGGAAAACAACAGGGTCCCAGCTCTCCGCTACCAGAACCATTCACCTCCTTGGTAAAGTCCAGTGTGGTGTAACAGAAATAAAAAGAGCAAATAAGTTTTAAACCTCAATCTGCTCTACCTCGGCATTACTAATGGCATCCCTGGTGATTTTTCGTCCTTTAGCTACTAAAGAAAAAGACTAGTGTTTGGATAAATAGATTAAAAGATTAGCAACATACCTGTAGGATAATCTCAGGCGTCAAGTTAAATGTAACTCTGTTAGACTGAAAACAACAAAAAAATATTTTCCATGTAAGTTCCAGAACAACAAAAAATAACTTTAAGTATCAAAGTGGACAGGTGGTCAACAACTACAACACCACTCCAAACAGGATTTCCATTTGATGTAAGAAAAGGAAAGTAATGTAATCAATTTTGCACATATATCTATGTATGTATACACACAGACATATAAATGCCTAATTAATTGCTATATTAAATGTGTTATGCTATTTAGGGTTTTAACATAATACAGATAGTTAGGTCAAGTAATTCATCTGGCCTAGAAGAGCAAGAAAATTGATGTGGTTTGAGAGTCTAGTAATCAATCTGAACAGTTTACGATAGTGCAAACTAAATGTGAGTTGCTATGGCTGAAACATCTTTTGAGAAACTTACATTTGGATATCCCTTTCCAAAGCACATTGAGGTTTTTTCACAAAGGAACAAAGCACATTGAGATGGATTATCCCTTCGTTCATGAAAAGATAATGCAGAAGACAATTCATAGGTCACACACTATAATGGGAGAGCAACTGTTTACCAAGTCCTTGAGTAGTTCTAGAATGTATCTTATTTACACGCCCATGATGCATGTGCAGCAGCTGGAGGGAAGTGCTAGGAGTGTTAAAAATCGTTAGCATTCTTAGTATTAAGATAATCAGTTCAATTAGTCCAATTATTTGTCAACATATGTGCATTGTTCATTGCTTTTCAGCTTTAAGCGGAACATTCCATATAATTGGAAGCTTCAAAAAGACATTTGCAATCATATAAAGATATTAACCACAAACAACCAGTAAAAGATATGCAAGTGCAATGTGCAAAGGAAGGTGAATGGAAGTTGTACCTGACCATTTGATAGCGGCTTGGTACTCCACATATCATTTTTTAATGCAACTCTTTGTTTTGGCTTTCTGCTGTAACTTTGCTCCAACAACTTCTGTATGTAGATAAATTGAAGGGTTCCATCACGTGATTCTGATATTAGACATGATTTACAGAAGATATCATGACTAAGCTAAAAATTGTCCTGACGATTATATTTAGGGTCTTGATAAGACAAATACTGATCTAGAATAGCGTTCACATTCAGTCTGAGTCAGAAAATTCTCAAATTTGTATGTGCATTTAATGCTCATACTCTCTGACAACTATCCATTTCCAAATTATATCATAGGTAAACGGTACGAGAAGGAAGAAGAGAGTGCTTCAAAATAAGAAAACCAAAACCTTCAGATCTTGGGTTTCATTTTTTACAGAAACAATAATGAGAAAAACTTCCACATATACCCATCAATGTTATGTATGAGTATCCCTTAGAAAAACAAATGAAATCAGAAGAGATCTTTTTGAATCACTAACCTTTCTTGTCACCCAGAATTCAGCTTCAGATAGGGTACCTCCAATGACGAATTGTTTGTGAAGTTTCTGTAATTCGCTGCCATTTACATCCTTTAGTCATATTACAATATAGTTTATAATAGAGTGTATGAGTGTGTGTATATGTGTGTGTGTGTGTGTGTGTGTGTGTGTGTGTGTGCGTGTGTATGCATGTATGGTTGCACATTCTCTTAAGACAGTATATATGTGTATTGAAAAAGAAGCCATTTTCATCCAAGTGAAGACAAACTAGGTATAAAGAACAATTTCAATTCAAACATCTGCCAAGCCAGAAAAACAAATGCAAGACTCTTTCTGAACCAGTAGTTTACAACCATGCAATAAAATAAACTAAGGCACCATTATACCATATTAATTATTTCCTTTTTCTAGCTTTTTTCATACTTCCTGCGCAGAAACTTGCACTAATTTGACTACTTGAAAAAAAGAAGGTTCCTTATGAAGAATACCTATCATAATCACTCTAGCATGCTAGCCAAATACACTGAAAAGAGAAACATATTTCACTTGAATATTATCAAAGTATTAGCAGCATATATGAAATAGGAAGGGAAGGGATGAAACAGTTACCTATTCTCCTGCAGTAGCTTAATCCGGTGATCCATCTCTGCTGTACTAAGTTGTTCATCACTGAGTGGAATAGCAGATTTGTCAGAAACTAGTTTTCCAGCATCTCCTGAGACTCTGATAACTCTGGTTGTTCACAAAATGAATATTTGCACTATCTCCAGTTAAATAATCTGAAGTTTCGATTACAAGTACAAAAATTACAGGTCATGCATCTAAGTGTAAACATAACCAGTAGTTGAGCCACTTATGACGCAGACATCTCACAAACCTTCAAAATAATGTATATCAAATCCATTCTAGAGTGGACTGCAGAGTAAGGGATTAGCAGTAATTACCCACATTAATGCATGAAGCAAATAATAAACTATTTTAATCACAATGAATCAAAATACACACTAAATTAATGCATGAGCAGAGCAAAGATTTGCAGCATAGCAGGAAAGCATTGTCTAGCATCTACTTCCCCTTTCAATATAAACATTAAACTACAATGTTCACACGTAGAGAATTAATGCATCACTTAAATTTCAGATTCAAAATGTGGAATGTAACTCAAATTTCCATCCTGGTCCACAGTCCCACAAAGTTTCTCATTTTCTTTTCTCCTGACTTCCTCACGCTTCAACTTGGCAATCTATAAATTCTTATTCCATTAACAATTCGTATTACCAATGGCACTTAATTGCATTTTACACTCCACAATTTGTGAACAAATTTAAATTACACAAGAACAACTGTTAAACAAGTATGTTTACTCAAAAAATTTATATATTATTACCAAATGCATGGCAATTGTTTCGTCTCAAGAATCTATAAAAATCAGTTATTCATCAAGAATTTTAGTTAACTTCAACATAAGGACAGAGATAAAAAAACAAGCATGTTGCTGTAATCAGAAGGCAGTTGCTATAACTTGGAGTTTAGATGATGACTAAAGAATTGAGAAAAATTACGTTGCCATATGGTGTTTGCCCCCCCCAAAAAAGGAAAATAAAAAAAAAAAACTTTCTGTTCACACAACAGTTAAAGACACTCTGGTCAAGTAAGACCAAAAAAAAAAAAACAAAATTAGCCTCATCTATTAATAAATGAGAAGCAATTGATATTAAAAGGGGTAGAGGAAGACTTAGAAAGAATTAGAAAACAACTTTCAAATATAACTCTTTGAATATAAATGAATTGATGTGTCATGACCGTGATCCATATAGCCGACCCCACAGTGGGACAAAGGCTTAGTTGTTGTTGTTGTTGTTGTTGTTGTGTCTATTATACTCAATAGAAGGCTATTTAGTGCGAACATTCTTCTAACAAAAGAAGTGATTACAGTATCAACTGAATTGCGGAAAATATGAAACAGCATTCTGCGCCTTAATTAATTGTCACCAAGAAAAGAGCTTCATCAAACACAGATAGAGGTTAAAAATGTGGCCTACAATGAGAAATATAGATAAAGTCCTAAAGAAGCAGAAGAAATCTATGCATGGTCATCACTTAATTGAGTGAAATGATTGCAATAATGAATAATCTTCTGTATACGGACAGATAAATTACATACTGATATTAAGACTTCAAAACTATTCTTTATGCCTTAAAATTACATATAAACCTTATAAACCCTCCTAGGAACAGACACTTTATAATCAGGTCTAGACAGTATGTGTGTATGCACGTAAGTATAATGTCAGAAGCATAATCAAATAGTCCAAATTAAGGAGTTTACCTACAAAATCCTTGCAAATATCACGGTCGGTGAAAGTATCAAACTGAAACATGTAACTCCCACCCTGTCATGGTGAAGTAAGCTTGTAAAGGAACGGTATCAAGAAAGAACAAATAAACTATTTCAAAGAGACATGCTTTTAAAATTAGTCAGTCCTTGAGCCTGATGCTGGATAAGATTAAGCAGGGGAAGTGATTTTGCACCTTGTTTGGTCTCTTGCTTGGTGGATTTCTGGACTAGAAATTTCACCAAGTGCACAAAAGGGAAAACAAATTAAGGAAAATGCATTACTGTGCTGCTTAATAAAACACAAAATCAGCATCAGATATTAGGAAATATAAAAAAGACCAGTGAACTTCAAGTAAATGTCACAGCAGTCTATGTCATTTTCATTTCATTATTTAAAAATAAAAATTAAAAAAAATTCCAGCTGGCTACATAATGCCCTTAACAGTAATGACCCTAACCTCAAAACGTCCTATGCAACCAAACTGAGACCATTAAGTTAGACAAACATTAAGCATACAAGTATCAGCAGAAGAGCACCTTTTATCGTTCGGAACCCTACGTTAAGTTTCACTGATGAACTGGGATCACTAGGTGTGAAAGCAAACCTAGCTTTATTCTGCAAGAGTACCCACAACAGACGAAAACAAAACATAATCTCAGTATTATAAATTGCATTTCCAAAAACCAACAGATGACATAACAAACAGTCTACATTTAAAACAGCATTTCTCACTGTAACTTCAATGATCTCAAAAATAATACAAAACCCTTTGCCCCTCTTTTATTTATTACTGCTCTAGGTTACACGTTGGATATGCTCTTTGCCTAAAACTAGAGATGATGGAGAAACAATTACCAACTTCAGAATGCCACGGACACCTGGATCCTTTACTGACAACTTGTAGAAGGCCGGCTTAAGCACCTGCTCATCTGCCATATCTGCAATTACATATGAGAGAGTGCAGGAGGAGAATATCAAGACTCCATTTAGGCAAGTGTTAATAAAATTGGTTTTCAAAAAACTTCAATAAGAGATTTAGAAAAAAAAAATTTTAAGACCAAATATGCTTTTGAACAAAGATCTACAAAAACATGTTCATAGTTAATAATCAACAAGGTATTGGGATTAGTACTTCATAAAGACATTTTGATTCATAAAAATAGTTAAGAATATGTTTGGATTATCATTTTTATAAAAACCTTTCAACTGAAATCTTCTTTCCTCACTTCTTTTTCTTCTTTTTTATTTTATTTTTTTTATTTTTCTTATTAACAATTGAGAAGCTTAGTTGCTTACTTTCTTACTGTTTTTTATATTAGTTCTCTCTCGTTTTACCCTTTCTTTCTTCTAATTGAGATGCTTTTTGTTTGTTTGTTTGTGATAGGGATTTTAGTTTTTTTTTTTTTCTTTTCAATCTTTTTTCTTCCAAAAAAGACTGCCTTTATCCTTTTGTTGCATATAGACTTCTTTTTGTAATTAGATTGAATGCATACAAGTATTGTGCTTCTATAAAATTTAAAGCATACATTTAATTGAAAGGATTAAAACCAAACAAGACAAAAACATATAGCAATTGAAAGACTTTTTTTTTAAACTCTTGCAACCCACAAGGGTCGAACCTTTGACCTTGGGGTTATAAGACCCTCCCTCCATAACAATTGAAAGACATCTTGATACTTTTCTGTTTTGGCAATTAGGAGTTTTTTTTTTTTTTTTTGGTCTTTTGCAATGAAAATGAGCACAACGAACTTCTTTTTCTCTATATTTTATCAAATACTGCAATCAAATTAAATGCTGGATATGTAAACAGGCTACATACATTTTTATTACCTTAGTCATACCTCGGGCATACCACGAAATGTGTTGATAAAGTAGAAGAACTTAATGTTGGGTTGTTAGTTTGTAATCTTATAAATACAGAAAAATGGAAAACAGTGATTGAAATGAAGAGAATGGTGGCCTTTACATTTTACAAACAATAGGAGATTCTCTAACAAACGAGTTACAATTATTCTTCTGGTTACAAGGCAATCCTAATGGATTCATATCAAAGTGCAACAGGTCATTAATCTGTTCAAACAATGCTCTTTCAGTTACTTTGCAAACTCTTTTGTCTCCGCACAGGTTTATGTATTTTCTCAAGCAAAATCACCTTTCCATAACTAAGTGGTATAATGAACAAGGATTGAAATTTCTATAGAAAAAAAACTGAGGAGAAAGCATGATTTAATCATGGAAACGGTCGGAGTATAAACAAATAAGCTGATACCAACACCAACGTTTTGCAAGAAAGAGCAACTCCAATTCAACAGGATTCTAAGACGCGACGCGATGCCAAATCACAATCCATTCAACACAATCAAAGTATGAACGTAGGCTCTCCAAAGTGAATGCATTAGGTACACGAATCATTCTAACATTTCAATTCTCAAAGAAACATAAACTCAAACAGCTTGAATGCACTTTTATGCTAACTAAATTGCGAAAGTAAAATGTACATGCTTGTCAATGATGGCTTCACCAATTCTTTTCTTCACGTCTGAACCATTCCCATTTCAAAACAGTAATTAATATTGGTGTGTATTGCTATAAAAAAAAATGCAAAATAGAGACAGCAAGCAAAGCATTAGCATTTAGCATCCCACCAGAACAAAATGAATAAATAAATAAATAAAAATCATTGAGATGCATAGCAAAATCCCAATCACCTAAGAAACAACAGGAGAAAATTTGTCATACATCCCAAACCCACACCCACATTCCAAAATCATTTTAACAAAATAGCATGAAAAATTCCAATCACAACTTCCTAATTTCACAGAAACAGTAAACAAACAAACAAACAAACAAACCAAAGAAAAACCACATTTACTCACTTAGTGATCGGATGGGACGACGATAATCCTTTCAAAATCTCGTCATCGTGCTTTGACAGGCTTTAATTTGAAGGGAGTAAGGGTGAAAGAAAGTAAGGGACCATTGGTTCAAATCTGTCAATCGAAATGGAAATAAATTTAATTAAGGAGTCAATAAAAATAAGAATCATAATGAATAGTTATTGTTTGGTTTGACATCAATGACATACATGATATTTGATTCGGTTGAATATCAGTAATGATAATCAATCAAAATTACAAATTTACCATTATATTTCTTTAATAAAATAATTCAAATTTCTTCTCAGAAACAAAGAATTGCAACTATTAATGCAGATGGCATACTCATCGTCTTCTCTTTTTTTTTTTTTATAATCTTCTTCTCTTTTCTTCTTCTGTTCATCTTCTTCTTTTGTTCTTATGGGTCCTCTTCTCACAAATAAGCTACAATTAGTTAAGTCCAGAAACAGGGCAGCACTAAGAACTCATTTTTTCAACAAGTAACACCCAGCAATTCAAATCCAATCAAAGTTAGCTTAAGATTGCTAAAAATTCCAGTCACAAATTCATCACCAAGTCCAGAAAATTGCTACAGCTACCGAGTCGACTCAGTGTTTCTCCAACAATCCTTTTCCTGTCCAGTTAAATCCAGAGGGCGGTACTTCACCGCCCACTGCAACGGGAAACACAGATTCACGTATAAGCATTAATCGTTAAAACCCAGATTTTGATAAAATCCGGAGTTACCGATTGGAGATTCAACTCGTGGATTATGAGCAGCAAGGAATCATGTTTGGAAGACCAAAAGAAACCCAGTGGAGCAAAGCAATAGTTCCGGCCGAAATGAAGTTTCCGATTGGCGGAGTTCCGGAATGGAGGAGAAGGGGGCTGCGTCAGTGTTCATCAGTTGGAGCTTGGAGGAGGCGAGATGGAGGAAGGAGAAGGTTTTTTCGTAAGGAAGAATTTTTTTCATTCCGGATTGGACTTGATTCCAAATACTGGGGTGGGTCGGTATTAGCCCATATCTAAATAATAGGGAATGGGAATGAGATTTTCATTCCTATATATCCATAAACCAAACATTAATGAAGACTTTTCACTCCCATTGACCCTAGAATAACCCCCTACCAATCTGCCCCTTTGAGAAGTGTCAAAGAGTGATGAAGGAGAACAAATATGAAAGAACCGGTTGCAGATTAAACCCGGTTCAAACCCAACATGTGACCCGAGTGCTTTTAGCTAAAACGGTGTAATAGTAAGTGGGGTATTTCGGTAAAAAATCAAAATGAAAAAATTGCAAACTAAAATTATAATTATAATTATAATTTTCACTTGTTTTTAAATACTTATTATTTTTTTTTATCTGTACAATAAGTGATAAATTGACCACTCCCCTCAATTGTAAGGAAAATAAAAGTTATTCCTCTGAAAAACTCACTTTGTATATACATATATTATTTTTAAAACGTTAATTAGTATGAATTATTATTTTAATGTATTTAAATACAAATCATATCTATTAAGTTTTGTATGTAAAAAAAAAAATTGTTAATTAAGTTTTTTTATTAATATATTTTATGTGAATTAATTACCATCGATCACTTTCCATCACAAACTAAACAATACAATTATAATAATTATTTTTATTATTTTTCACTATTACTTTTTCCATCCCTTTTAAGATTTTTTGAACTTATTATTGTCACCTCTCATTATTTTTTTGGGTGAAATACACTTTATCCCTTGTGGTTTTGCTGTAAGAACAGTTACTCCCTTGTGGTTTAAAAATACTCAATTTTCCCCTTATGTTATTGGACTAAAGTGTCCATTTGATGGTAACGTTTCAAACTAACGGATGGTTGACCTCACGCGCCTAAAATTGGGAGTGCAACTGCTATTATAATTTTCATGGGCGAAATTACCCTTCTTTCTAAATTAACCTAAAACTGAAAATAAATAAATAAATACTATGGAAGATTCTGATGTAAATTTGAACAAATGGATGCTTGCATCATCTATAACAATCGTGTGCAATCTCCGACGACAATGGCATGGGAATAAAGCATCGTTTGATGACAAAGGCATGAAACAATCCACAAGCTTTTCGAGTAAGAAGTTCTGAGTTTGGCTTCTTGTTGGGATTAAAAGACTGGAGTTTCAATACACTTAAATTGGTGTGGACTTGTGCTGAAATCATTTCAGATCTACGCTTTCTTTCATTTCAAATGAAATTCGTTCCAATTTGTTATGGAATTTACAGCACTGGACGGTCAGGCCCTAAGTTGTTTTATATATATATATATATTTCAGATTTGACTGAATGTGATCTTCTTCTCTTTGAGGGGAATGAGAAAGGGAAATTCAGCAGCAAAGAGTTAAACTTGCAAAAGTTAACAAGTTAGAACCAATGTGAGTATTGTATATATTGTTTCCAAGTACTGGATTAAAGATACAAATGGATGTTCTTCGCAAAAAGTTACCATTTTTTTCATCTTCCATGTTTATCGAGGAACGCTGAGCCCCAATTCCTGAGACAACGACCTAGAGCCCAGGGAGTCCAACCCTAGATAGGATGTGAGCCGAGCTGAGGAAACTGCCGTATGGAGCGGCAACAAAGACTGCAGAGATCCCAGTTGAGGCAACGGCCTCGACAGTCTTGAGGTTGAAGAACAACTTTTAGGGATGCCGAATACTGATGAAGTTGAAGGCGGAGGGGTGATCGAGACAGAGACGGACAAGGAAGAAACTCTCTGGCTTAGATGGGTTTGATATTTTTTGTGTTTTTTGTTTTTTTGAAATAAAGATGGGTTTGGTGTTCAGTTTTAAAATTTTTTGATCGGCCCTCGGTGCCGACGTTGTGGACGGCGTGAATAGACAACAGATTAGCAGAAAACACAATTTTTTGGAGTTTCCAACATTATAACATTGATGGCCATTTTGGAGTTTGAATCATTGCCGTCAAATGGACACTTTAGTCCAATAACATAGGGGGAAATAGGGTTTTTTTAAATCACAAGGGGGTAACTGTCCTTACAGCAAAACCACAAGGGATAAAGTGTATTTCACCCTTATTTTTTTAATTGATTTTATTTATAATGTGTTATACGAGAAGTAGATTTGGAAAGTGTGATGAAGTAGATTTGCAATGCTAGCGGGAGGCTAGGATTGGTGACGGCAGAATTGCAGTGTGCGCCCCAAGTTAAAAAGGGCTCTAATGCAAAGTCAGCTTAGCGCACAACCACCTAATGCAAAGCCGGTCTAGTGCAAAGCCAATAATTTTGTGTGGTCACGGGTTATAGAGTGTGGTAAATTGTCATGAGCACTAGTCTCACATGAAAAGTAAAAGATTTTCATGTGTGGTATAAAATGAACTTTGGACTCTTACCCTTATAAGTTAGTTTTTAAAATGGGTTAATCTCCAAATTAATGACAGAAAAAGGACTCATTGTTTATTGTTACTACCACATTTTCACCATAAAAGTTTACTTTCCAAATTTATTTTTGTTTTAATAGAATAATCTACTTTTAAACTTTTTACTCGTGCCTTTAATAATATAAAAATGTATAGTCCATAATCAACTCACACTTAAAAAGTAAAAATATTAATTAAATAAATGATAGCAAATTAACTATATTTTAAGTGTTATACGTTAAAATTCATAATGTATTGTATATTTTTGAAACCGATATCCTTTAACAAAATAGAAAGAGTGTTATTATTAAAAGAAACAAATTGGGCTGCACGTTATTTGCTTGACAAGAAAGAAACCGAAGAAAAGGAATTCGTGCCTATAGCGCATGAAAGAAAAATCGTGCAAGTCTTGAAGAGAGGTGAAAACATTCTAAAGTTCTGATCCTAAATGCAGTAACATAAAGCAAAAACATGTATTTGATGCGTCTGCCATTTTGACAATTCAAATATTGAGTTTAGTTTTTAAAATATTGAATGAATGTTATAAAATATTCGTATTAAGTTTAACATATGATATATATAACAAGTTTATCTAATGAATCACAATAATATGAATTAATTATTAAAATATTGTGTATCGATTTTAGTTTTTAATGTGTCGCACGTCGAATTTAACTTTTAGTGTATTGCGTGTCACATACTATCATTACGCAGTAAGGGAATCTGGAGCTGCATTCTGTGTTTTTTCCTATGTGTACAAGTAGCAACTTTCTATTACAACGATAATAAGCAATTTAAAAGAGAAAAAAAAAAGAATTTAATCGTTTATAACAGATTTAAATTAAATAATTGATTACTAATTTTTATTTATATATTCGTTTATTTTTTAAATGTAGATTAGTTATGTTTCACACATAATCATTCTAGCTATTAAGAAAATAAACACTATAAGGGCCTGTTTGGTTCGCGAGAAAATAAAGTATTGAGGAAAATGATTTCGGGGAATTTAAATGTGAGGAAAGTAAAGTAAAATACAATACTTTTTTATGTTTGGATAGATTAGGAAATTCATCAGGAAAATAATCATATTCTTGTACCTTTGTTTCGCATAAACCAATAACTCCAAGGAATTAAAAACAAAATTGAGACCAAAATATTCAAATGTGAAGCATATTTAAATAAAATTTAAATTATTTTATAAATAATGACCAAATATTGGATGACTTAAATTATTCTACTTTAACTTGCAAATTTATTGTTAAATTATTTCCAAAGGTAGATAAATTCATTTCAGGCATAATTAATTGGAACCTAAAAACTCTATAAAAAACTAGAAACTCTGTAAGAGAGAAAAAAAAGGCTAACAAATTTGAATGCATCTCTTTGTTTTTTATACTCAATGTCAAAACATCCACTTAACAAATCAAAAATTGAAGAAGCACTTTTCTTAAGTTTCAGCAGAAGCTCCTGCTTTTGGGTAGTCTCTCAAGCAGCTTCATACCGCGATGATCTTGTTTCAGCAGAAGCTTCTGCTATTGTTTTTTCAGCAGTATCTTGTTGAAACTGGTCTTTCTGTGCAATAATTTGCTGCAATGATCTTGTGCTCCCACCCAATTAACTACGTACATATCTGAATACTACAAATAAATAAAAATGTAACAAAGATACCAGTAATGTTATATATCTTTCTTCCTGCATTACAAGTATCCAATTTCCCCTCAGGCAATTTCCATAGGTTGCCTTCATGATATCTATATATTAACTCAAATGAAGAAGCAAAATATTGAAATATATAGTTTACAGCATCAAAAGTAAGGTGACACAACAACTATTGATTGCATGTAAGGACCAAGAAGAATAAATACGTGAAAGTAAAAGTGACACTTATAAAAAAGAATGGACAAATTACTTATAACCCTCTTGTGGTTTACGAAAATTATTGATAACCCCCTTGTGGTTCAAAAAACTCGAATAACCCCCTTGTGCTTTTGGCTTATCTGTAACCGTTAACTTTTTCATCATTTTTAACGGTCAAACTAAAAAAGTCAACTACTTTTCTTAACTTTTTCAATTAAATGACATATTTACCCTTACAAATAAAATATCATATTTATCATTAATGCAAATGACATATTTACCCTTAATAAAAATAATATACAAATTTAAATATTTTAATTTAAATATATAATTTCCTTCAAAAATTTATAAATTTAATTTTTTCGTTGTCTCTTTAAATTAATTAAAGCTTAATGACTACTTTCATTTGATTTTACAAATCATAATTTCCTTATATCTTAATTACTGTAAAAAGAGGTATTTTGTCAAACAAAGCGTGAGCGTGTCCATAATGTAACTTATAAACGGACCCAAAAAAAAAATAAAAATAACTTTCTGAAACACCAGAGTCCTGATTACTGGAAAAGCCACATGTTTATGTTCGATGCTGAACTTAATACTTAATAATCCAATTTTCACTTGGAGCAGCATGCCATGTGAGATAATTCATTGATAGACTCAATGACAAATGTAGGTTCAAATACAAAAAAAAACTCAATGACAAATGTAGGTTCAAATACAAAAAAAAAAACTCATATATATATATATATATATATATATATATGATTTCACTTTCGGATCACATAAAGAAAAAGAAAAAAATTTAAAATCAACTAAGTTATGCATGCGTATGACAAAAAATAATTCACCTTACCTTGTACATTGGCTAAAAGTTAAACCCTGATTGTTGAAAAAAGAAATAGTAAAAAAAATGAAGAAAAACGCTAGAAGGAGAGGAAGATAAGAAAATTGTTGGGGGAGGAAGATGAAGTGAAGTAGTTAATAGTTATACAGAGAAGATAGTTTTAAAAGTTTTAAAAATTAAAAACGTGTAATCAAGATTGCATGGAATCAGAATAACAGATTAGAATGAGGATTTATAATCCTAGAAAAATGCAGCAATTTTCCTCTTGTCTGGGAAAAAAAATACTTTTCATTTTACGTAAAAAAACTACCAATCACAATATTTTAAATTTAAGGAATTTAATTACTTTCCCAGGTAGAATCCTGGCCAACCAAACAGGCCCTAAAGGAAATTTACATTATATAGTCGCTAATAATATTTTTCCAAATTACATCTCGATCATTATAAAATTTCAACAAACTACCAAAACACTTCTACAAATACTAAATTATTATCTTTCAATTACATTATGATCCTCTTAACCCATATTAAAAGTCCCTCTAAGAGTACGTTTGGCGCTCGAAAAAGGGAATGAAAATAAGGGAATTCAGATGAGTCCTTCATAAAAAGCATTTAGATTGTCTTTGAGCTGTATGACAAATGTCATATAATTAAGGAAATATGCATTAGTTTCCCATTCCCATGCTTGGTTTTGCACAATATGTATGGGAATTATAAAGTTACTGCCTACAAAGTACATGCTTTAAAAACATTAAAAATAAAATAAAAAATAATGTATCAGACCAAAGAAGAAAAAGTTACGCATGCTTTAGTTTTTTTTGTTTATCGTCACTTTTTTTTAAAAATTTTTTTAAATAAGTGGTACTTTAATTTATGAATAAAAATAACAATGGGTCATTTATCACCAGTATAGGGATATCAAATCTCCTAATTAAGAGGATCTGATTGCTTAAGTGATCAGATTCCTTTCTTATTTATGCCTACGGAATATGGACATTTTAATCCTAACAATCATATGCACATTCTCTCCATTTTGTTTCCCAAGCGCCATGCACACCCTGAAGATATTTTGATCGGTATAGAGATATCTTTGTAATTTATTGAAATTTCAACGACTCAAACATAATTCAACAAAATAATAAATATGAAAATATAAACATGACAATATTTTTTTTAGACAGATTAAATCTTAAATGTGTTAAATTTATAGGTTAACTTCTTAACCTTTCCTCACCCAACCGGCCTTAATCCAAAGAGGACAAAATTCGAATTCCAAAACAAGAAATTAAAGAAGTCATTAGCAGGATGAATTAACAGAATGATTGTCAGAATCTATTATAATATGAGAATATATACTTGCTTTGTCATACTAAAATAGTCAACTTTGTAAAACTGTTTCGTATTATAAAGTGAATTATTTATATGAAATGGGAAAAGTATATTTGTTCACCCCCTTGGCGATCTTTTGTAATTACATCTGTTAATGGAAACAAACATTGGTTTACAAACATTGGTTTAGAACATGCTTTTACAAGAACCTTTGAATGGTTTTGATCTTCCCACCCCTTTAAAGGCATTACGATACTGAGTGCGACGTGCGACTAAAACTTGACGCAAGACTTGTTTCGTGGCATTGTCGAAAATTTAACAGAAGTTTTGCTAGCAGATATTGCTTGTCATACATTTAGTTCCTTGTAGTGGTTTAAAATTACGACCATGACCGTATAATAATTGAAACAAATCCATGGGGGACAAGACCTCGAAATGGGAATGAGATTAGAGTTGTAAAACTTAAAAAAGTAGATTCACTTGGGATTTGGGATCAAATGCATCCAAATTTTGTGTTTCGTGCTCTCTTATTTTGAGGAGAAAAGAAGATTATAAGATTAGACTGCCAACGTTAAAAAGTATCAATAGTAAAATAATTTGTCTGTCAAAAGAAATAAATTAATTAAAAGAAAAAACAGAAAGAGCTGGAGAAAATAACAGGACATAGGTCAGATGTTTGGTGAGACAGCTGGAGGAGGCTGCGACATCGAGCCATGCCACGGCGATCGACGCGCAGCAAACCTTCTAAATACTTTTAAAAATTTCGGTAAAATTACAATCTCGCTAAATAAATCATTACGTTATTAAATAAGGATCTATTATATTATTCTATATATAATGACATTAGTAATCAATTCAAAACCAAATCAAATAATTGAATGGTTCTAAACGATAAACTAAATTTTTTTCCAAATATTAGTAGTATTATCTATGTCCTAAAAATTGAAAAAAAGAAATTTGTATTTTTAGTGCTTATATATATATATATATATATATATATATATAAAACACACACACACAAAAGTAATGGCACACAAAGAAAAAAATTAAAAACTTTTCAGTGCCTAATGTGATAACAACCACCTAAAAAAATGTAGGCGGCAAACTCTGGATACATGGGTGCAGGTTTTGTCATCGCAACGAAGGACGGGGAGTGATAGCAGCAGGTTCGGTCTACTTGGGGTTTGACACAAATTTTGAAGCAGAATTCCTGGCTCTTCTTCACGGTTAACGCATATGTCAATCGCTTAGCGAAGATCAAGTTACTATTGAGTCAGACTCCCTCATACTTGTACATATAGTTCACCGCATTTTTGAGATTCCTTGGGAGTCAACCGCTATTTTCATATCCATATGGGCTATTGTGGAGTCACGTTCTTGGAACATTCAACATATCTACCGGAGGACAAACTCAGTTATAGATACTCTAACAAAGCAGGCCAGCATCAACCGAGGATCATCCTCGTATTCCGCCACCACTCTACTCCCTGGCATCATGGGTCTGGTTAGTTTAGATAGGGATGGTGTCCCAAACATCATGATACTCAAAATGTAATGATTCCTATGATCACGTCATTTGCATTTTGCATTTTATACACCAGATTAAGGTTCATTACGTCCCCTCTGACCAACTTTTTTCAATTTATTTTTAATAAAGGGTCGTCATGCCCCCAACCACTTAATCGGCTATTTCCTAACAACAAAAAAACCACCTAAAAAAAAGTAATTAAATAATTTAAATTAAATCTAATGACTAGTTAGATCATGTAAATGTCATATCAATTACAATGAGAACTGACTACTCTCTTTGTTCCATTAGAAGGGTCCATTTTAACAAAGTTACAATTTATTATGAATATCAAGGTACAACTTATTATGAATGTCAATGTACAACACCTAAAATAATTAATTTGATACAATTTGTTCCATGTATATCTTACTTTTTAATTATGGACTAATTTAGATGACAAATATTATATTAGTAAGGATAGAAGGTGTAAAAAATTGAAAGTGGACTCTTGAAAAAATAATTTCAAAATGAACCTTCTAATGGAACGGATGAAGTATATTTTTGTACTCTGTCGCATTTTTATTTGGACAAAGTTAAAAAGAGTTGATTCATGGTTGGTTGAAGGCATGAAGCAAATTTGTCTAAACCACTTCATTTCATTTTGTCAAACTCAATCTATTTATCTTTTCTTTTTTTATTTTTTATTTTATAATATTTATTTATTTGATTTTGTTTGTCTGTGTGACTTTTAAGAATGGCCATGTTAATTTATAGGTTTGACATCTACATCTATGAATTGAAAAGTTTGTACAATCAGCTTTGTAACGCGTCACAAGAACCAACAGGTTTTTAAACTATTTGAACCAATTGGAACATTTCTAAATGGATGAGCATGAATGATATTATCTAAAAAAATATTATTTTTCTTTATTAGTGAAGAAACAATATCACCATTATTGGAATATTTATTAGTAGAAAAGTTATACATAGAAAACCACTTAAATGTAATTGGTAAAATGTTCATTTTAAAAACACTAAGGGCATGTTCATTGCCAGGTTTAGTAGGCTAGTTTTGGGTTTCAAAAATCATTTTAAAACTCAAACCTTGTTCGGTACTAATTTAAAAATTATTTTCTAAGACGGGGTTTTGAAGACAGGTTTTCAGATTTGGCCTTGGAAACACTGTCACGCAAACTTGAGACAAAAAAAAAAAAAAAAATCTCCTCACTTTTTTCACTCACTCGTGAGACGAAAAAAGCCCTCCTTACTTTATCCCGTAAACTTTATAAGAAAAAACTTTCATCGTTTTTTGAAAATCAATTTTAAACTCTTGTTCATTTGCATGTTTTTTAAAACCTATTTCCGAAAATATGTTTTCCAAAACCGCTCTTAAAACCTAGTAACGAGAAGACCCTAAAGTCTAAAGACTATAAAAATACCGAGAGAAAAAATATATTTATTAATAAACTTATCTTTATTTTTTAAAATTAAAAATATAGAATAAAGATAGGAGACAAAAATATAAAATGATATTGATTAAGATGAGTCCCATCTCATGCACAATTGCAATTTGCATATCCTCAACTATCAAGCTTGCCGGTTGAGGATAATTTATTTACCATACCAAACCAGCCGTGATTTGATTGTTCATTAATGCACATATTGAGCCTGGCCGCCGTGGTGGACATGGCCATATTGAACCGGAAGCAACGATTCCAGAACCGAAATCATAAGCGGTGATTTCGACTCCTACAAAATTGTATTTAAAGTGACACTAAACTTACGTGATTTAAATTTAGATGACATGTATCTAAAGAAAAATAATAATAATAATTAGTCCTGCTAATTATTATTATTATTGTTGTAGTATTATATATGTATATTTATATATAAAATATTATAGAAAGTATGGTGGTCTGACGTGGTGATGGGTGGATAATGGATTATCTTCGTTGACCCATCACGCCATCAGATTACTTACGACACAGAATTAAGGTAATAAATAAATCTATCTATCTTAATTTATTTATTTTATTTTATGTACTGTAGTAGCACTAATTTTCAAACACTTCTTCCAGACTGACCCTCCCATTCCATCAGCCTCATGTCATTTTTTCTTATGCAATTCTTTAATGGCGTCCAATTTTCACTTTCAGGGACTCACTCGGCAATCTAACCAAAGCGTCAGCAACTGCATTAGTGTCACAATAAATATGAGTGATAGAGAACCATGTGAACGAATCCTGGTATCGGACAATCTGATTAAGAGGAGATGAAACTCGCTAGGACCATACTCTTTGAAAAGGGCATCCAAAAGAATTTGATAATCAATTTCTACCATGGGAGACTAAATATTCCGGCGCTAACAGACAAGCAGGCACAAGAATAAAGCAGCCGGCCGCCTCCACTTGCAAACTTGTAAAATTGACCAAGAAAAGAACTACCTGCAAACACAACATACCCCGTCGAATCTCTCATAACAAAACCAACACCGGAAGGACTTGGATTTCATCAAAATTATAAAATTCATTTACTAGTTTAAACAAATTTTGAGAAAATTTTAGTAGCTTACCCTATACCATACATGTTACCTGTCTTACTAAGGTCTTGTTCGTTTTCATCATTTTTTATTTATATTTTGACTTTTTTTTACATTAAAAAATTATTCTCTCAAAATATATTTTTAAAATTATATCAAAACGAATCTCGCATGAGTTTGAAAAACGGATCAATGTAAAATTGAGTCTATCCTAGATCAATTAGCATACCTACTCGGAAGACTTTTAATGCGTAGACATTTAATTTTTCTCAATAATTTTTTCTTGTTATGTTACGTAGACATAACATAAGCGACAAGGGAAAAAAAAAAAGAAATTGATTAAAGGTGTTGGAATTTTGTTCGATCACAATTGACGTTTTTGTTTTTTTTTTTATTTTATACATTTCGTTCATTTTAAGACACCTATATACAACTCACTTGGAGGATTGCACATTTTTTTGCACACCACAATATATATCATGTTGAAACTTGCACTTGAACACCAAGATACATCACGTCGGCGACGAGCAATTTAAACACCACATCGGGAACACTACTTTATGGAAATTTAAAACATAATTTGGAATATATGTTGCAAATTGTTAATTAAAGGGAAAAAGTCTGCGGGCAGTTAATTGACCAGTACGAGTTTTCAATTTTTCCAAAAGAGAAATAAAATTGATAGTGCTCAAAAGAGGAGGGCACATCAAGTATATACAAAGTCTTTTCCTTTGGTTTAATTTCTCCCTTCTTACAACATGCGAAACAGTTTAATTTCTCCCTTTGATTTTCGGATCAATTCGAAATTTCGGATCGGTTTGGATCGGGCTACGATCTGAATTGATCCGATCTGAAATTTTTTATTAAAAAAAAAAAGAAAAGAAAAAGACAGAGAGAAACGGGCTCAATATTTTTGTTCGGTGAAGAGGAAGAAGAGGAAGAGGAGTTTGGGTGTAGATGGGTTTGGAAATTGGAAAATTGAAGAAAACTGTGGACTTAAAGAATAAATAAAAATAAAAATAAAAAATCTAGGTCAGTTCGGATTGGACCTGATCGGATCCGAAATTCCGGATCACTAATCCGAGCCGAACCGATCCGTTCGGATCGGATTGGGATCGGGTCGGATTGGTTACCTTGATTTGATCAGCCCTAGATGGAGATGGTATATTTATTCATTTTATTGATAATATTCCGTTCGTTTTATTAGAAAAATCATTTTTAGAAAATAGATACGAGTAACTTTATTTTCACGTGCAATGCTATTTTATTTTTACTTGCTTATCCAAGTTTGCTCGGGTGCGAACGAAACATAACTATATCAAATATAATAAAAACAAAAGTCATTTATTTGAAAACAAAATATTTCTTAAGAGTGACAATCGAGTCATATTTTAGATTGATGGATCCCTATAACATCTTAAATTTGATTCAGATTTTCGCGTCATATCAAAAGTTGAGATTCTTAAGGTAATACTCTTTTTTTAAAATGTTTTTTTATTATCATATGCATTAAAAAAATCCCACATAAGTGGGATCTGAGAAGGATATTGTTCATTGTAAACTTTACACTATATAAAGTAGTAGTTGAAGAATTGCTGGAAAATGATGACAGTACATAAATAAATAAATATTAATAAAGAAATTTAATCTTGAAATTATAGCATTGAAAAGCACAGATTAAATTAATTAATTAAACCAACCAAACCAAACAACCGATGTAAATGTAAAGTTAACCACTGTGCAAACTTTCATTACGACAACTCAGCCCACGTGTTAGAATTAATGTATTTCACTGCCTTTGATTTTCTTGGTCAAATTGAGTTGTTAATTTTAAGAAAGTTCTTCATAAGACTTCTATTCTCACTTTTTCTTTTTCTTTTTTAATGTTTCAATTGTAATCTATTAAGTCTTTTAATAGGATAGAGAGTAATAAATATCGTATAATATTTATGAAATTATAAAATTACTAATTTTGTTGTGGAATTAATGGAAGTGCTATTTCTTAACACGTTACGAATCAAGCTCGATCTATGCGGTTTAGGGTTGAGTATTAGCGACTTTGCAATTGAAATGAGTTAACACTAATAATACTAATAGGCAAATGTTATTGCCAGAGCAAATATTAGCATACAGAGCAAATTATAATTTTTTTTCCCTCAAATACCCTTCTTAATTTTACTGCTTTAAGATTTTCGATTTCCTCTCCTACACCTTCCTCCAATTCCGATGGAACCGTGCTCATCAACAATTGCAAACAAACTCTTCTTTGGTTGTGAAACTGATTCCACCAAAAAAAATTCTTCGAAGCTTTCCCATAGATATAGACATGGAAGTAACCCATCTTCATCATCCTCATAGTAACCGATCTTATTTTCATTGAACCCATCTTCATCCTCATAGCATATCGAGTAATTATATATTTTGTGAAAACAAAACCAGCATTTATGCCATTCGAAAATAATGAATCAATGGACAAAGAAGAATCATATGCTCCTTGTTGACATTGAAAACAATAAGATCTTCAATTATGCACTGAAGCAACACCCCGGCCTGATTTAGACACAAAATTTAAACAACAATTAATACAAAGAACATCCTAATTGTCGTGGTCTTCAGCCGAAAAAAGCCGTCCCGCCACAGCAGACGGGTTGCTTCCTTTGTCGTCGCCGAGGAGTCCATTGTTGCAAACGATTTTGATTTCGGTTACAATGACAAGGCTCTCTTTGAGCGGTTATTCCGAAGAGGTAATTCAAGAGCAATTGCTTCGATTCTCGACATTAAGAAAAGCCTTTGGCCGCTCTTGCGAGAAAGAGGACTGTGGTTGCTATTGAAGGCTTACAATATCAGGAGAGGAAGAAAGATGGTGATGGAGCAGGGAAACAACGCATCCATAGAGTAATCGGGAAGTTCAAAGAAGATGAATGTATTGCCAAAAGAATTAAAAAGAAAAAATCGTATGAACGACACATAAGAATAAAAAATGGGATGATTTAGTAAGGCTAAAACCCCCCAAAAATGGGGCAGAAACAGAAACAACTGGAGACAAGGATTAAGGTAAACGAGGGCTATATCTCATCGTTCTCAGACACGAGTATGATTAAAGGATACCGTTTGTCTTTGTCCCATCATAACCCTAATCACCATAAACATCTACTTTATGTACATATATTTATAAGAATAGTTTATTTAACGACACTGTAGTCTCATCTTATCAATATGCTTAATAATTGCTTAATAATACATTCAACGACCAAATGATTCATTAACAAAACGGTAGGATCGCCCATTATTTTATACACACACATCTGTTTATTTTGTTTTCATCGCACAGACAGCGCATAATCATTTTGAGCAGTCCCAACGAATGATTCATAGTTCTAGAAGTTAGAACTCTTTTTAAAAATCTTTCTTATTTTTATTTTTTCAAATGATAATAGTCATGAATATATTGAAAAACAGTAAAGATTATAATAAGGGCAAAAGTTATATCATAAAACGTTAATTAAAAATATTGGAAGAGTCTCCTCTTATACAGTTTGATTATTCGACACAAAATTCTACATGTGTATTTTTATCAACACATGATACATCAGAGACTAATATTCAATATGCGTGTTTTCATACATAACTTCAATACAATAGTTTCCATCAGAGACAAATAGATATTTGTGCCACCCGAACCAACCGTCAAACCCGTCGAATAAATTTTTTTTTTAAATATTAATATGACAACATTTAAGTGGTGTTTGATAATTAATTAATTATCAGAGCTCATAAATATAAAGAAAAAGATGTGGAAACAAAACCGGAGGATCTTAGGAAATATTCTGCAGTCTGCGCATTGTCCCATTTATTATTGTTATTATTAGGTTGATCTTTCTCTCATACAAATAAATACTCCATCAAAACCCAACTCTTATTAATTAGAACTCACAAGACAAAAGCCAACGAGAAAGCCAACTACTCATTCACACCACATCATTCTCTGGTTCATATCTCCCTTTTGACCATCTTCATCAGTCTCACTAGATAAATTATTCAGTGCATCAGATGCACCACAGAAAATGGTGTAAGCAAGTACATTCAAGGGGTAATGAGATATTTTGGGAAAAATGATGTACATGTAGGAGGGTCCGAAAATGTGAATATCGGCACATCATTGGATTGCTGCATGGATACATATCAGATGTACTTAAAATATATACAACTTATTATGAGTTATAGGGACTCATATTTTTGACAAAAGAATATAAAAAAAAAAAATTGACTCTTTATATAAGACATAGAAATTGTATAACTGTTACGACATTTTATTAAGTCGAATGAAGGCTAATCGAGATAAAACTCGAACCTCTTTTAAGTATCCACTTTATATTAGAATCCATTGGACACATCCTAAAATAAAATAAGTATATAAAATTTTATGGGTCATTGATGGGCAAAATTAATCAACCAATGAATAACTAAAGAGAAAATTACAATACCAATCATCATAGTTTGTTGTCTACTATTGGACATGAATTTTGTTTGAGATTGCCTAACCTAATAATGCCACCTGTTTAATTTAATTTGCTTTGTTTTGGATTCGAATGATACAGATTTTGTTCATCCGTATTAGCTTTCACAATTAGCAAAAGATTCTTTATAAACCTTTTTTGGTGTAATAGTTTTTATAATTAGATAAGATAATAATGTTATTGTTAAAGTAATAATTGGGTTGGCTTTACTTCACTAACAAATGCCTATTTTATCTTCTCTTAAGATTATATTATCATCCAAATAAAATTTTATATAAAGTGCAGATACGTGTAGATTTGACAATAACTTATTTGATAAAGAGTAAATACGTGTAAATACCCGCCGCTCGGTGGAATTGTACTTCAAGGTGGCTAGCCCGGTTCTTCCGATCCGCAGAGTTGGCTTGGCCAATGACATGTGCCCTTGGGGACCAGAGTCCCCTATTACGGGTCGGAATTAGGCGGTGGGCGCATGAGTCGCTTTAGCCCTGATTATGACTTAAGAGGCGTTCAGTCATAATCCAACGCATGGTAGCTTTGCGCCACTAACTTTTCAACCAAGCACGATGACCAATTGTGCGGGTCAATAAATCATAATGATAAGTATGTAATTATTTGTGATCTTTACCAAAAATAACATGGAACTTATAAGGATGCTGAAGTTATTTATGGACAAGGAGAGGGGTTTTCCAAAGAAATAAGAGATTTATAACTTTTGATCCTCGTATATCTTAATCTTAAGTTACTTTAAATTTGAGAAAATTATTTGTTACTTCTTTCGCACTAAATAAAAAAAATTCAAATTTTAAACACGTAGTCCTTTTCAAGTGATATTTAAATACGTTATCCGTTTTTAGTGAATTCTATTATATCCGCAAATCCAACATAAATCGAACTTGTATGACATCAAACTACGTACACGAGTAATTTGGTAATTTTAAAAAGTTTTTTTTTTCCTTTTGACCAATAGTCAAAGCAACTATATATTTTAGTGTCTATTATATCCGAAAAAGGAAAAGTAATAAATTATTTTTTTTAGGGTTTAAAGTTATTAAGCTGTATTTTCTTTTCTTTTTTTTCTAAGAAAAACAAAAAATGTGACCTAAAAGTGACAGAGAGGATCAGAGGAAATAATCTTAAAAAGAAAAAAAAAATGGAAAAGAAAAAGTTCCCTCTGAATGATTTCCCAAAAACATTCTCACGCCTAAAAATACACACAAAAAAGGCATATTATTATTAACACGAACTCACACAGTTACACACGTCCGAAACACCACAAACCCGCCATCTCCCTCCAGCTCCAAGGCTACACCCGCCCGGGAAAGGTCCCCGTCCTCCGCCGGCAGCCGCCGCCCCCTCCTCCGGTCCCATTTTCCTTCTAGATCACGGACTCCTCAACCTCCCCCACCTTCCCTCCTTTTTCCGTTCATCTTCAAAATTCTTGACCCCCGCTATTCCCCTAATTTCACCAAAACCCCTTCCCTCTATATTTTCGCGTATTTCCGCAATTGACTCGCAGCTTTACTTCGAATTACCGGAGTACTAGTGCTAGATTGATTTCCTTTCCAGCTGGACCAGCTCATTGTGACTGCGCGTGGGGAAGAAACATATAAAGAAAGAGAGAGAGAGATATGACGATGGAATGTGTCGAAACTAACTGTGAGTTTGCAAGCTGCGGTTCTGTTCGAGGTTGAGGGAGGAGGCCCCGGGGTGATTTTCTTTTCTCGGGGCGCGTGAGTTTGGGAGCTTCTCAAATTTCACATGGCCAAGCGCGTGTATGAAGTTTGGAAAGGAAGTAATGTAAGCTCAGATTATTTATCCCCTTCGTTTTTTCTAGTTTAAAGTTTTCCTTTTTGAGGGTTGAGATGTTGGTTGGTGATTCTATTCCTGTTTTTTACGATGAAGCAGTTGGGCTTGTTAAGTTTTTTTTTGGGGGGGGTTTCTTAATTTTTGATGGTTCTGGGTTGATATGGTGGTTTTGTTTGGCAAATTCTGCTTTGTTGGCTGGTTTTTGAGCTAATTTATGTTAACAAAGATGAATACTTGTAGTGTTTGGACATATATTTGGAGAAATTTAGTTGCCCTTTGGGATTAAAGGGCTAAAATGCTGCGATTTGGGGTTTCAATCTTTTGTTTTCCTTCTGCAAAAGGAAAAAAGGAAAAAAGAAGAGTATCTGTTTTGGTGGAAGTTTGAACTTTCTAAGCGGCTTATTGATTCACTTTTGGTTCAGGACTTATCATCTTTAGAATAAGGTAGGACAGGTTTTTCCTTGTTCTATTGCCTTCTTTGAAGTTGTTGTTTTGTTAGCTAGTATTATGTAAAATTGTCTATGCATAGCATGCGTATATGAGGAGATGCAGTTTCATAAAAGGAAGGCTTTTAATAAATTTGTACTTGCAGCTGTTGCGATAGGGGGGGGGGGGGGGGGGGGGGGGGGGGGGGTGGGTGGCGTTTTTGTCATGACGTGAAGGTGATACGTTATAAGTGACCTGTTAACTTATATATAACCTGAATTCCAACCCAGTGGTGGTAATTTCTGACACAACACTGCAACCCGACACATACAATGAGTGACCCGTCAACCCATATACAACTTGAATTGCCATCCCTTAGGGATTCAGTTTGAGATTGAAGTAGTGATGAGATAAATTGCGACCTATGGTGGTAATTTTTGACATAACACAGAACACGGTACGAACCCAACACATATGTTGAGTGACCCGTCAACCATATAAAACTTGAATTGCCATCCCTAGGGATTCAATTTCAGATTGAAGTAGTGATGAGATAAATTGCCACCCGTGGTGGTAATTTTTGACATAGCACAGCACATGGCACGAACCCAACACACACATTGAGTGACCTGTCAAGCCATATACAACTTGAATTGCCATCCCTTAGGGATTCAATTTGAGATTAAAGTAGTGATGAGATAAGATGTTGGAATATCTATTTCTGGAGTTACAACGTTGGATATAATTTTTAATAATTGCCATATCAGTTGACTATTATGTATTCAAATAGAATGAGAAGTCTCATACTGTTATGCTTTCTGGATTTGGTTCCTTTTCTTCTAAGTCTTGAAAAGTGTGGATTTTCTTCAATGATGTTTTGACGTGGATTAGACTAGATGATTGCTGTTAAGAGATCTGTGTATAATCCTTATCATCTGTGTTATGTATGAGTTGAAGGACATACTATATATTGTAAATCAAGAGTTAAGTTTCTTAAAGGTGTTAAAGAGAGATGAACTAAGACGAAGTGAAGCAGGCCAGTGTTCGGCTGATGTAAGACCTAGTCCTTTATTTTGTTGTCATATAAGCTGGATCAAATATGCAATTTTGAAGGAGATTGTGCAGTTAGTTTATTTGTGAGAGTTCGTTTGATGAAAATCTCAAAAAGGCTGTCTGTGAGAGCTATTTCAGGACCTGATTAACTTTGCTCTGGAGCTATGGTTGTGCAAGTTGTTTGGTTGCTTTTGGATGCATCATCTTGTTGAAAGGGTTGAGTCCTGGCTGAGAATATGATTCTAGGAACAAATGGAATTTGTTTATCTCACTCATAGAGTATTAAGTCATTGACTCTTGGTTAGAATTACGAAGTTTGGATATCTAGATACACCGAAGTTAACTTTTTTTTATTGTTGATTGAGGAAAAATGGCAGCCTTGTGCATAGAAGCTCCCACGTGGGTGGGGTCTGGGGAAGGGTCGGGTCATTAAGGCCTGAGTATGCAGCTTTTTGGTTGTTGACTACAAGCGAGAAAGGGACAGCACAAGAGTTTTATTTGAATATAAGCATTATCTTACTTAATTAACAACTCAGTGTAGACTACAAGGCAGTTTCTTTTCAATGTCATTAGATTTATTCTTTTCTATATAATATTATAATTGTAAGTTTATTTTTTTTAAAAGTAAGTTTAAGCTAGATGAATCTGCAATGATGTAATAAGTAACTGACATTTTCACTTGTTAATGGTGGCACATTTCATGAAGGAATTCATAAGGCTCATTTCTTTCATCTTTGTGGTAAAGGTGTTTTTGGTACCTTATAGATGTAAAATCTTGCTCGGCTAATGACTCAATATTGGATAAGAATAATTCTTCTGACTGTTTTCAAATAGTTGCATTTCTAGAAACTGTAGTTTTTCTGTGGAATTTTACTTGTATAAGTTCACATACTTGGTTCTCTACCTTAAGTCCTGGCTTGCCTTGGAGTTCTTGAGATTATATCGTGGAAGCTTAAACTTGTAGCACATTTAGCAGTTTTTGCAGTCTCAAAGTTAACCTCACCCCCTCCTGTTCATCAACAACCTCAATAAGATTTGATGATGCTTAAAGGCCCTTAGTTCTTGTTACTTTAACATGGACACTTTGCATTTCTATGACCAATTGTTAATGGCATCTCCTAAAATCATTATGTGAGATCACATGAGATTACAGTGAAGTTATCTGCCCTTGATTGGCTAAAGTCTTTGGCCAAGCTTAAGGGATAACTCAGCTTCAATTAAATAATGTAATTCTTTTGGTCAAAGCTTTAGATGCTCATATTCATTCTAGGTGAACTTTGATTTTAAGCTCTGTCCAGCTTGATGCAGTCACAAATTTTGGCTTACTTTTGATTTTCCTCCATTGTTCCCCATTGGCCATGAGTAATGATCATAGCATTATTGGTTTGATTGAATAACTTCTGTGGTTTCACCTCTATTATGTGTCCACCTACGCAAGGGCTCATGGAAAATACATCAACGTATGAATGTATACAATGTTTGGGTGAATACCAGGGGTCTTGCATCTGGCTTATCAGTAGACTTTAGTTTCATTATTTTTTGTTTGAATTGAAGCCTGGAATTGGATATTAACTTTTTGTTTGGATTTTTTGCAGAAATTTTTTTTGGGAGGGAGGCTGATTTTTGGGCCCGATGCAAGGTCGCTGCTTGTCACATTGTTGCTAATCATTGTGCCAGTTATCATCTTTTGTGTTTTTGTCGCAAGGCATCTTCGCCATCAGTTTTCATCATATAATGTTGGATATTTGATTTTGGTTGTGGCTGTGGTGTTTACCATACATGTTAGTATCCTAATTCCTTATCTTTAACAATAAATTATTATTTCTATATCTTTGATGATCATTTAGGGTATGCGGTTTGATCTGGATGAGTGAACAGGTATTTGTGGGTTTTTTTTAACATCCAGTTGCATATGCTGCTGCATCAGTTGAATTTCCATCCCTTACGGATTCAATTTGAGATTCAAGTAGTATCACAAACCATGAATACAGATACTTGTTATAAGATTAGTTCTTGGCTCCAGTTGTTGATTTGATAACAACCATTTCAGCAGGGTGGGTGTAGTTCCAAACCGCATTACATGTCATTGAAAGAGAACTTTTCTTTGTCATATTGTACATATAGTTATATGCATGAGGATATATATACAGATGGATCTTATACTATACTCCTTGGGTAGCAAAGAAGCCAACTTTTGGAATGAAGTATTGAGAGGAATGTAATAATCTCTGCTGCTATTCATAATAATAGAATCAGTCCTCAGTTATGGGTTTGGTGATTTTTAGTATAACTATGTTGGGATAGTGTGATTGCTTTGAAATATTTATATGGTTATCCACTTTCCCTTGTTCTTTGGTCTTGGAACGAACTTATGAATTTATAAGATCCAGGGGTAATGGCTCATGTTAAAGTGGTCACATTGTGGCTGTTCTTTAACATTCTTTTACATCTTCATAGTTCTATTCTCAGTGCCCTTTCCTGTATTTGTTTTGGTTTTGTTCTGGATACAGTTCTTGTTGCTTTAGGAAATTTTGTTATCTGTTTGTTAGGTATTGGTCTTGCTGCTCCTTACATCAGCTAGGGATCCAGGTATTGTTCCTCGAAATGCACATCCTCCAGAGGAAGAGTTTCGTTATGACACATCTGCATCGGTAGAGATTGGGGGAAGACAAACACCAAGTCTTCAGTTCCCTAAAACAAAAGAAGTAATGGTTAATGGGATGCCCGTCAGAGTCAAATACTGTGATACATGCATGCTTTATCGACCTCCTCGTTGCTCTCACTGCTCTATCTGCAACAACTGTGTGGAGCGTTTTGATCATCACTGCCCTTGGGTTGGGCAGTGCATAGGATTGGTATGTTCCTTAATGCTCCTTTCTTCTCTCTCTATCTTTTTTTCTTCCCCGCTTTCTGCAGCCATTTGCAATGGATTGCTCTTAATTGTTTTACAATTTTTTTCAAATGCAGCGCAACTATCGATACTTCTTTTGTTTTGTATCGTCTGCAACACTGCTTTGCATCTATGTGTTTGCCATGTCTGCGTTTTACATCAAGGTTTTGATGAATGACAATCACAGTACAGTTTGGAATGCCATGAAAGAATCTCCTGCATCTGTGATTCTGATGGCTTATTGTTTTATTTCCTTGTGGTTTGTTGGAGGGCTCACTGGCTTTCACTTGTATTTGATCAGTACAAATCAGGTTAGTCATCTTCTCATGTTAGCTGTGATGAAATAGATTACATTATACAGTTAATAGTTCATTATTTATATTTAATTACTCCCCATTTTTGTTTGGATTGAAAACTTGAGTGTAATTATTGGTTCCTTTTTTTCTTCTTCTGCCCCACCTTTTCAGTGAATAGAGTGGAGTCTAAGAAAACTCATGGACTGATACATATATTTGTTTTTGATTTTTTTTTGTTTGGTTCTTGCAATAGCAGGTTTACATACTTTTATCTGTGGCAATCATTTATGTCTACGAGAGTCATATTTGGCTTAGATACTTTAAATCAACAAATCTAATACCGTAGAATAAAAGATCATCCACCATAAAGTTTTAACTTTTTGCTTCTGGGGATATGTAGATGGTCTAATTAGGTACAGAAGTTTGTTTAGTAATTCTCAGGTATGTAGACTGTAGGCGGTTTTCGTTGGGGATCCTATCATTGTCTTACTTCGCCTGGGCAAGAGATGGCATTTTCTTAACTTATTTCTTCTGAAATTCGCCATTCATTTTAGTCCATATACAGGTGGTGTTGCCACTTAAGTTCTAGTTTGTTTATATTTCCATCGACTTTCCTTTCTTTCTTAAGATGCATTTGACACCAAACTGCCTGTCACTTCTGTCAATTCAGACAATGTGATGGTCTTGCAGTTTAATGCATAATTTTCATGGCTGTTTGATTAATTCTTTTCATAATTTTGTGATCTTGTATAAGTGTATGGTACCATGTACAAGTCTGTTCTATTGTGCATATGGCTTATTATCCATCCATCCCTAAAGCCTCCTATTATTTTTGCTTGCGTTCTGATGAATCTTGATTTTTACTGTGTTTTATCAGACTACGTATGAAAATTTTCGCTACCGAGCTGATCACAGGCTCAATGTTTACAATCGTGGTTGTGTGAACAACTTTATGGAAGTGTTCTGCACAAAGGTAAAGCCGTCCAGGAACAAGTTCAGAGCCTTCGCACAGGAGGAGGTGCCAAGACCAGCTTTGGCCCCAACCAGGGAAGTTGAGGGGGAAGATAATACACGGGAGGATCGAAGAGCAAAAGTGGAGGATGATCTAGACATTGGTGGTGATCTCTTAAAGATCTCACAACGCCACAACATCGAAGACATTGAAGCAGATATAAGAAGCAGAGGGAGTGATGTGGTCCCTCACAATTCCTCAGAGGGTGGTGATTCAGCGATTGGTTCAGATAGACGGGCTCCCACCATACAAGCTGACATCCGGCACTCAAGCTGGGGAAGAAGAAGTGAGAGCTGGGAAATTGCACCAGAGGTCCTCGGAATGAAATCGAGCGTTACAGAGAGTCGGGGCCATGTGACTTCAAGAGAAACAAACCAATAACTTGTACAGTTGTTGAAGGAGCTCTCCACAAACGGTTGATGCGGCTTTTGCTTGGGTTTCGGAGGAAAATGCCACTTATTCACCTGTTAGCAAAAGCAAATCTGACTTCCCTAGGAGAAAATCATTACTGCCATTCTTTTTTTATCCTTATAATCTTTTGATGGGATATATATATATATATTTTTTACTTCATTTAGCTGGTGGATATGGATATGGATATGGATATATGGATGGGGTGGTATGTATTTTAGGAATAGCAGCAAGAAGAAGAAGAAGAGGAGGTTTGTGTAATTTGTTTGGAATGAGGAGGGGAAATTGTTTTGTTTGTGTCCTATTCTTTTTTTCTTCTGCCATCTATTTTCTTCTTTGTGCTTTCCTTTTGTCTCTTCTTCTCTTTTTTTTTTTTTTGTGGGGTAAAAATGAAACTTCTTGTGGTGTGCTCAGTTGAATTGGAACTTCTTTAGTGTCTGCATTTATTATTTTTGGTGTAAAGTTGTAAGACTTTCATTTGAACTATTCAGGTCCCTATGTTATTATGCATAATTGGAACGTCAGATTATTTATGGCACTAATTCGATACCAATTTTACGAAACATCGAATCATTTATGCCCCTAATTTGTACATGGTTGGTTAGGGAAGACTGAGAGATCGAATCGCTTGTATTATTGATTATGTACTAACCTTGTGAAATATCGATAATTTGCAAGAATCTGATGTGGAACTGGAAAGAACGGGAAACTAACAGTACTGGTGTGAAAAACTTTTAGGCCAAGAAAATCGGGGGATTTTTCAACACTTTGACCAAGAAATGAATGGGACATGACCACCTTTGACTTTGCTGCTTATGTTTAGGTGAATAAATAAACAGTTGCATATTCGACTCTAACTCTTAAAGAAACCAGTGACGTTTCGGATAATTTTATTTTATTGAAACTCTAATATAAATTATTTCACGTAAAAGTTGTATCATGAAGAATTATGCAGTCCAATATAAAATTGAATAAATTTGTAATTTTTTTTTTGTGTGGATAAAATGGAATGTGAATGCAAATGAGGAGACCATGAAGTGTCCAATTTACTTTGCAACTTTCAAAATACATATTTTGTTTCATCTCATACATTTCACTATATTGTCTTTATTCATTGTAAACGGATTATTTTTATCCTCAAATAATATTGTTGATTTTAGTAAAAGTAGAACAATAATGTCATTTTCTTTTGGAATACCGAGGGAGAGATAAATTTATGACATGTACATTCATTCATATGAAGGGATATTTTTTAAATGTATAGATTGAATTGAAGATGTAAGAAAATATTATTAAATAATATAAAATATATTATAAGAAGAAAAAAAATATATACCAAAACAGAATATACAAAAAGGAAATTGTTATTCATAGGACTCCCTTTACTAAACATAGACAATTTTAAAATGAAGAGACTCAAGTGCCCTTCAGTAATTCAAGAACAAGTTTAGAGCGTTTCTCTTCTCCGTCGAGCATTCATTCACAATCCGTCGAGCATTCATTCACAGAAACTCTAGCGATCATTCATTCACAGGAGCAAACCACAGAAACTCCGTCGAGCATTTATTCGCTGTCTGTTTGCAGAACTTCGGTTCTGCAATCGGAAATTGCAGAAAAAAAAAATTAAAAAAAAAAGAGAAACTGGAAAAAGAGGACCTTCACTGTGCGAAGGTTGTAGGCGAGATGGTTTCTTCTCGCCGGCAACAATAGTGTTTAAAAAAAAAAAAAGTTAATTCATTAAAGTGAAGTTTTTTTGCGAGTGAGGATATTTTTGTATTTTTACTATTTAAAATTTTAAAAGTGTTCTACATATAATAAAATGGGTAGCCTCTATAAAGAAAATAGGATAACGAACATAATCTTAAAAAGTACAATGGACAAAGTCAAAAAACAACTTAAAGTTAAACACATGGGGTTAAATAAAAATAATAAAAGCCCAAAACTTAACCAAATTTCAAGTCCAATGTGTTGAATTTAACATTTATAACTTCGGTGCCCTTTGAAATTCATAAGCATTCCATTTCTTTTCAATTCCCTCGTGCTCATTATTTTTTGTTAATTGAAAGTATCCTTCTTTCTTGGTCCAAACTCCTGAAGTCCAAACTCAGAACTTCAAAAAAAGAAGATTAAATTAAAGAAAATACATGTTGGTCAAAAAAGACCCAGATTGTGGAAACCGCCTTGGATTTCCAGTATCTTCAGCTGCCAAATTTTCTCAATCTCATCTCCCCCAATTTCCATCCATTAGGAACGAGTCAGTGCCTAATGTACATAAGATTAGTATGTTTGACGAGAGAGAATGAGAATGGAAGAACGAATAAGTAAGTTCTTTAAAATTTTTATATTTGATTCATGTAGTAATCTGATTACTTTAACTATTATATATCTTGTAAAATGCAATACAAGATTCCTTCAATGGGGGAGTATTTCATTCCCGAATATGAGATGCTTCATTCTGATTTCCACTTTCATTTTCATATTCATTCTCGCACGCCCACTCAGAGATTAGAGTTAAAATTTTGCTTTATAGTTAAAAGTGTAGGATGACAAGACTACGTAGACGGCTTTCTAATTTCTTTTTATTTCCCTTTTCCTGGTCCCTAGAGCTAAGTTCAAAAGATTTCCATCAATTAATCCAACTCATGAAATTAAGTGAAGATCTTGTGATTGGTTCTTTTGGGATCTAATTTGGTATAATTCAATTAGTGCTTTTCAAACATTTTTATTTTTTCAAACATACACACACTATTTAAGTATTTATATAAGTTCTTTTTGTTTATTAGGTACGAAAATCTCTCTATCGTTCATTATTCATTAAGCACACGGTCAACTTTCCAACTTCTAAAATCAATGGGGACAAAAGGGAATTGCATGAATTATTAATTAGATTTGTCCAAAAAAATTAATTGAATTCCAAATTTCAGTTAAAACTATTACACGACTTTGACTAAATAGTCTAGCTTGTACAGAAATTATAATAAAATAAATTTAAAAAATTAAACATAAACTGTTTACGTAAAAGAAAATTAAAAAAATAGCGCATTGTGGACCATTATACCCTTGCTAAGGAGACATCGAAATTGAATTTTGCTAAAATATTGTCAGATATTTTCTGTCATTTCGTATTTTGTATTTAATCAAATGAGTCTCATATGGTCAACGGTTCATTCGGATTTTTTTTAAATTTTATCAAACCACATAATTCATTTTTAGTAATTATAATTTATCCTAAATAATTAAATGAAGAAGAAGTAGATATAAAGAAAATAATGCATATGGTTCTCTTCCTTTCTAACTCACGCAGTTCTAGGCTCTTAATAAAAAATTTTTTGCACCCCATTCGAATTTTTGTCGTTTTAAAAGGTTTAAAACTCGTCAAACAAAGAAGGGTTAATTACATGAAGGAGTTTTCCGTCTGATTGTTTTACGATGATATTTTAACAACTAAATTACATATAGGTATTTTCATCAATAACCCACTAAACTCAATAAACGATTCATGAAAGATTAAATTCAATACACAATATATGATGTTAAACTTATTATGATACTTCACAGTCTAAACTCGATAAGCAATACTACAACAACTAATTTATAACCGCAATACATCAGCATATAAATTCGTTACACAATAGATCATAAGCTAAAATAGATGCACACAATTTTCATAACATATACGCCATATACGCGATACTTTTAAGACCAAACTCAATACTCAAACCATCGGATCATTAGACGCGTCAGATACAAATTTCTGCGCAATTACGTTTACTTTTAATGAGGTATGAAAAAATAACCAATGCTCCCACATGAAGTTTTTGAAACCATTTAACTTATCAATATCTCATGAAGTTTGTGCTCATATTTTAGACCAACATAAATCAATTGATAATTTGACCAAATTAGATGCATGTATTTACACAAAACATCATAAAATTAAGAAGATAAATTTGTTTATCCTATTAATATATATATATAATAATTAATGTAACTAGTAATATTCGACTGCTACGTGGTCTTAATCTCCTCAAATGATGGAACAAGTTTCTACCCACCTAGTTCCATCTAGGCTCTATTAATGGACAAAATAATTAGTTCAAAGTCATATTCCTATCCATCAATTATTTTACATGCATTGTTGGGTTTGGTAACTAGCTATGCTTCTAGTGATTTCAAACCATAATAATTCCTTATCTTAGACTCCTTTTTTTTTTTTTTTTTCAAATAGTCTTCTTTTTGTTTCTAAGAATTCAATTTATATAAGATATAATATGAAAAATAAGTAACTCCTTATAATTTTTCTTTATTCATTTATTCATTTTAGTTTTTAGTATGACTTAATTATAGATCGTAGATGAATTATAGTAATATTAGTGAGGATGTGACAGGGGTTCAAAAAAAAAAAAAACTATGTAGTTTAAAAAATATGTAGAACCCTTTGATCAGCAAAAGCCTTCTTAAATTTTATACAAAGGAAAAAATATGTATTTTTGAAAATTAGAATGCCATTTTGAATATCCATCAAATTTCAGTGAGGTTTGATATTTTTGAAATTAACAAATTCATTTTGACATTTTCTCAAATTTTGGGAGGGGATTTTAATTTTTGCCCAATTTGTTATAACTTTAAAGTTACAATACTATGAAATATGGTTGTAGTTGGATGAAGTCTCTCACCATTGAGGAAAACTAAGGAGATTTGGTTTGAAACTTGGAGATTACAATTTTTAGTTGCTTTGCTCGGTATAATTTGCACTAGTTTTAACTTTTTCCTTTTTCTTTTTTAAATGTTTAAAAAAACAGATAATCAAATTAATTAATGGCGTTAAAAATCTTTCAGCAACAGTTGAGAGATTTTTGGTGTCGTTGGCTACCTACATTCGGTCATATGACCCAATTTTTCATGTTTAGGTAACTCATGTGCAATACAATTTGGGAGGAGAATTGAGGTAATAACAGGAGAAGGGTTTTATAATTTCGATGTCATGAATTCAATTATTGATGATTGTAATAGTAAAAAAAAGAAAAAAAGAAACACAGTATTGTGACTTAGAAAAGTTAGAGATTTGTGGCCAAAAAATCTCTGACCTAATCTATTACATCAAAGGCAGGGATTATGAGAAAAAGAAGAACAAAGTGAGAGCCTCATGCAGAGTTCTGTCAGTTTTGCACTATAAATAGGCAGAACTAACAGAAACAGGAATAAAACTCCCGACATTTGGGTGGCCCGCCTATGCACTAACGGCTGGAGCACAAGCTCGTTCCTTTTGTCCCTATCTTATTTTCTACATTTAGATCGAAACATGTCACTGCAAGTTAGGCAGATTTTTATAAAGATTGGTTCTTTTCTAGGCAGTAAATTTGTGATGAAAAAGTTAGGTTTAGGTCATTTTGGATTGGAAATCAATTTAAAATCAAATCTCTAGCTCCTTCCCTACTAATCTAATCTTTGATTATCTTTGGTTCTTTGAACTTAAATACATACAAAGTACTATATAATAATATGGCCTCTCTCTCTTTCACTTTTTCTTTGTTTTGTTGCAATTCAACACCTAACAGACAATAGCCTAACTCCCAACATGTTTCAAAATCTCATAACATAAAGGATAAATCACCCACCACCCCATAATATCATTGAAGATGAGTTTTAATACACTAGTCATTTAAATATTCAATTATTTATTTCCATAGAATTGTCATATCTATTAAGGGCAGAGCTACATATAATTTTGGTAGGGCAATTGTCCCACCTCATTCTTTCTTCAAATACCCCACATGTTGTGTAAAATTACAAAAGTAGCGGATTTTTACCAACCAAAATTTAAGAAAAATAGAGGTAAATGTGAAGATAAATTAAATTAGTATTTGACAAGTTAAAATTGTCTTTAATATTATAACATACACACAAATATTTTTAATGAGTTATAAGTTTATTAGAGCAGTTTATGAGTCTAATCCACTCAAGCTCTTAAACATAATTAATTTTTCATTTTTCAAAAATACTTTTAATATAATAAAATATCTTTTCAAGAAATTTATCCTACCTAAAATTTTTATTCGTATCTTGACAATGGGGGCTAAGTCCACTACTGATATCAATCACTGTAACAATTCACAATCAATTTACTGTGCATGTATCATCACTCATGAATATTATTAAAGTTAATTTTTTTCTCTTTAATTTATTGGTACGAGGAGGGCCAGTAGTTCAATTTTGCTTGAAGTAAACAGAAAATTAAATTATTTATACTTAGGAATTAGTGAAGCATGCTATGATACTATATATTGATGAATTTTTTTATTTATTTATTTTTACACATTCAAACTCATGACATCATGGTTACAATGCCTTCCCCTTACCAGTACTCAAACCCTCCCCCTATATATATATATTGATGAATTTATCAATTGGTCCAATAATATTTATCCTAACATCAATTAGAGTATATATACAAAACTTAATTAGTTGTTAATTACTCTTATTAAAGTAATGATAGACATCTCAACTAATCATCACAACTTTTACATAGCAACTCATGTAGCATGAATTCATTTGTTACATTTTTATTAAATAATTATTAATATAACATAATTAGTCAACGAATGAATGTCACATGAGTTACTATTAAAAAATTGTGATAAATTAATTAAGATATCTATCATTCCTATTATTTAGTGATATATCAGTGGAAATTCTGAATCCTAGTAGCTAGGTTTCAAAGGTTCCTTTTACATTCTTTTCAAGACTGCTACAGTTCTACCAGGTGTTTCATAACAATAATATCTAACCAAGAATTCATTCATTTTGCCACGGAAAGCTTGATCCCATCTTTAAGGATTTTGGTGTACACTTGCCCTTCTACTACGGTACCCGAATTTGATGTAAGTTAAGCATTTACTAGTTGATTAAAGCATTCTTAATCTACGTTCTCTTGACCACTTTAAATTGCCATCGTGAACGTCCGAGTCCCTACAAGCGATACTTCGTCCTTGCCGTCCCACTAAAGGCACTGCGGTGCTGATTGCGTCTGGCGGCTAGGACTTGGCGGAAGCAATCTCCAACGGATTGCTTGCCACACGGCACGTATTTTACTAACCTCAAAGAGCGTCCCGTGACAACATGGCAGGTTTGAATTCTGCGTTTTTCAAGTTAGTTGACTACCGTTGGTAACATGGGATCGGGAGCCCCGTATTCCTACAAAGGATTAATTCCACACTTGAAAAAGAGAATTTTATAAACCGTCAGAAAATACTAGTATCAATATTTGCACAAGTTGAACTTAAAAGTATGTAGAGACACATTTACATTGCAAGAAAATAAAAAAAGAAGAGTTTGTTTTGACGTAGTTGCATCGTTACATAATTGTAAGAAATCAATCAAAACAAGTTTATACAAATTTGACCCTCTAACTTTTACATCATCAAAAAGGTTATTATTTCGTCTCTAAAATAGCTTAGATTATATAGTGTAATTTGATATTGTAACCAAATGAAAAAATGTAGTAAATGTTTGTCCCCTCCAATTAAAATAATACTAGATCCTTTATCATGTACACTACTAAATACATAATTGTTGACACCGAAGCTCTATTTATTCCTCTAACTCAACTATCAAAATGTTAAAGTGTGCGATTATACAACGTTATAATACATAATTATTACATTAGTTAGACATGGGAAACGAAACTCGGACTCACGATAAAGGTGCAAGAGTAAAAATTAGGAAGAGATGAGAGCATGAGTCATGATGCGTCCCCATCCTAAAAATAAAATCAATGGTCCCACTTTCTCTTTCCCACCATGGGTAGGTAAACAACCAAATCCCCCAACATTCAAATTTTAAAAAGAAAAAAAAAACATGATAAATTTTCTTTTTCTTTGAATACTCTATAGAAATAATAATAATGTCATATCTCTTAGACTAAATAACAACGGGTTGTAAATTAAATTTAGTCCAATTGGTACACTTCCCATATCAAAAATAAAGGAACTAGGTAGTCACTGAATCAAACCCTAGAACTGCCAATTAAATCCGAGAGCACGAGGAAAGCAAGCAAGTAGATTACGAGAAATTCTCCAGTCAAGTTATTCCCTTTCCAAATATTTTCGTGTAATAGAATAATTTAATTTTAAAGAAAAAATGACAGGGATTGAGAGAGAAAAGAGAAAATTGAAAGACCTACCTACATGTATATATGATATATTAGGGGTGGCACCGGGTCATTTTCGTAGTTTGGTGTGTTAGGATTGACGTGTTGAGTTCCCTTCAATGGCCTAACATAGTTGAGGCTAGGTAAGCTAGGCCTCTACAATTATTTTTTTTAAATCTACTACCTATATATATTTTAGTAAGAAAATACTAGTATTAATGTTTGTCCCCTCCAATTAAAATAATTAGTATATAGTATGAGTTTTATTTTAAAAAGTAATAATAATAATAATATTTGGAGGACTTTTATTATTTGATAAACTATATTTTTATCTTATATGAATTGTTTAAGTTGTCGGATTAATAATTAATTATATATTTGTATGTCTCCATGTGTACTTTTATAAATTTGTATAAATATTCATTTATAATATTTTTATTATTAAAAATAACACTCTTTCAGTGGGTCGAAACGAGTACAATATTTTGTAATGAAAACACTTTTAGTTTATATTTTTCATAATTTTAATATTGAAATATTATTATTTTCAGTCGTCTATACTTTTATATTATTTTATAATATTTTACTTTTTTTTATTCAAAAAGTTCTAATATAAATATAAATTCTTAGTCAAAAAAATTATTATGTTAAAAATGAAAATTAATATTAAAAAATTAATTAAAAATAATAAATCAAATCTTTTATTATAATGTGTAATATAGACATAGAATATGTTAATTCTTTTTGAATTGGATCCTCCAATAGTTGTATTCAAGTTCCGCCACATGTTACCTTAACCTGTTTATTTTGAAAGTTTAACACTTTCACTCAAATTCAATCCAAATATAACTCCAATAACACATTTAACCTATAAAAATCATTATATTATCATTAATAACTATATTATACAAGCTAAATAATATTTTAAAATTAATCAATTAATAGTAATTTTTAAGATTTTATGTTTATGGAGCATGTTTGTAAAGATTCAGTGATTTATTAAACAAGTTAAATAGGTTATTCGAATTGATATGACCTGACCTGATATGTTTAATTTTGTGTTATTCGTGCTCGATCCAATTTCAACTCAATTCTTTTGCTAGTCTTGTTTAGGGGTGATAACGAGTCGAGTCGAGTTGAGATTTGACGTGTTCATTTATTTATTAATCAAGTCAAGCCGAGCTTGTTCGTGAGCATTTGTGTGCATTCTATCTCGCATTAACTAACAAAAAATTATAATATTTAGTTAATTTGATATACTATATCAACTTATATAAAAATCAAAATTCAATTTAAATTCATATATTGATATCTATGTACATATAAATATATATACATTCAATTATTTGTATTATTTAAAATTTTAATGTTGTATATACTTATTTTATTTATATTATATAGTTAATATTTTAATCGAGTCTTTTCACTAACGTTAACGAGCCTTCAACACCTTGTTCATATTCGTGTTCGTTTATTATCGATGCTAAAAATTGTGTTCGCGATCGTTTTTATCTAGCCGAACTCGAACTTGTTCGTGAACGTTCGTGTTCGTTCTCAACCCTAATCTTGTTTAACCGGCTAAATACGTGTTAACTCCGTGACAAGTCACAGGTTGCCAAACTAAAGTCAAATTTTCAACTCTCTGGAGTGTCCATTATACATCATAACCGCTTGAATATAGTTCATTCCGAATGGAACTCCAAATTGGCCATGACAATGTAACACGTACCATCATTGCCAGGGCCACATCCAATATGTTTCACTCTCAGCAATGTAAATATAAGTTAAAAGAGCACATGTCGACAATGATAAAACCAAACTCCTTCAAATACATTAATGATTATTAAAAAAAAATACATGGTAGTCACTATGTACACGCGCCACACACTAGTCAAACAGTCAACGTAGTAGGATGACCGACTGATCCTCTTTTTCTTTTCTTTTTCTTTTTCTTTTTCTTTTTCCATTTTCTTTCTCACTTATTGTATTTTAAATAATTGTGTTATACAAAATAAAAAGTTTCAAATTTGTTGGACAAGTTACATTTTTCCTTTCCAAATATTTGAGAATTTTGAATACCTCATTGAGGAATTTTTATTTTTTAAAAAAATTATTTTATTTTTAATTATCGATTCCCTTGATTGGTCGAATTTGTGCGAAGTAAAAAAGTTCTCATAATTTGTATTTATTTTTCCGTTTTCAAGGTGATACTAATAATTTTATTCAACTAAGGAACTATTTATAATTTTGACAAAGCTAGATAATTAATTGATATATATATTTATAATTTTAGTACATGTAATTTACCCAATTTTGTTTCATCCCTTTTCAATAATTACATGTCACAAATAAAAATAGAGAAGTTTGTGAAATTGTACTTTATGATATACAAGTAAAATGTGACATAAAATTAGAACACTTGTGATATTTCGTTAGCAAATCCTAAAACAGAAATAGATAATTCGAACACATATACGACATGACATTTTTGTCAATAAATCCTAAACCAAATAATCTCACCACATACGACAACAAATTATGAAACAAATAATATATTTGTACACAAATCTTTTAAAAAAATTATCTTCTAAAAATATATATATTTTTTAAAATAAAAACTTCTCAATTTGATGGTCAAGCGAATATACCCTTTAGTAATTAAAATGGAACTTGCCCCACACGTGAATCCTTAAATTACTGCCCAATGAACCAGGTTAGTGGCCACTGAGGTCACGTGGTGGAGGCGGGGCGGGCATCGTCTCATCATCATTTGTTGTTGAAAAGTAAATGAAAATCTTCAAATGCAAAATGACGAAAAAGTGAAGGACAAATCTTGATTTGTATGCAAACTTCATCCTTAAGTCTCCGTCATATTTCTATCTCTTTGGGTTCTTGTTCTTGTTCTTGTTTAAAAAGAAACAAAATTTTTCTTTGAAAATTCCGAAACTTACATGACGATAATATATATATATATGTATTTTGTATTATTTTTGTTTTCGTGTTCAAGCGATAATTAAAGGTGATAACGAGCTGAGCCGAACCGATTTTGACGTGTTCATTTATTTATCGAGTCTAAAATCTTGTTTATGTTCGTTTATTTATTAATCGACCCAATCCGAGCTTGTTCGTAAACATTCATGTGCGTTCTATTTCGCATTAACTAATAGAAAATTGTAATGTTTAGTTAATTTAATATACTATATCAACTTACATAAAAATCAAAATTCAATTTAAATTCATATATTGATATCTATGTACATATAAATATATATAAAGATTTAATTATTTGTATTATTTAAAATTTTAATTGTATATACTTATTTTAGTTATATTATATAGTTAATATTTTAATCGAGCATGTTCATTCACATTAACGAGCCTTCAACACATTGTTCGTGTTCGCGTTCATTTATTATCGAGCTTAAAAATCATGTTCGTAAACATTTTGAATTTAGTTTCAAGTTTTTCATTTATAACCCTTCCCAAAATTGAATATCTGATCAAATATTGCTATGTATGTTAAATAGCAAATATCGTGTGTATTCATATACCATTTTTAGATGGTAAAGAATTGAGTTAAACATTTGAAGTATTCTTGTATATTAAAATATTAATATCATGTGTAATAAATTTAAGATGTAAAGTATCGCGTATCATATTTAAATGGTGAATTATTGAGTTTAGCATATGAAGTAATCGAAATGTAGCATCACTTGTTAAATTTAAAATTTTGATTATATTATATAGAGGTGGGGAAAACTAAATCACATTATACATGTATGAAAAATACCTGTATTTCTTTAGGGCATAAAGATGTTATCCATATCATTGTTTTAAATATTATTTTCCTCTTAATGGAGAAGGAATAATCAAAAAATTAAAAATCATCTTTCAATGTTCGCTTATAACCACTAAATCACTACTCGATTGTTAATAGGATCACTCTTATTTAGTTATTACTTTATCTTTTAAGAGGTTCATTGTTCATGATCAATCTCCCATATTGAGGAGAAATTATTCAGTGTATCCGTTGTACCATGTAGGATGATGCATACAGACAGAATAAGAGGATAAGTGTTATATATTTTTTTAAGAGAATGATGCAAATAAATTTTAATTATTATTTAACTATTGATTGGGTGCACTACTTCTAAAAATATAACAGATGCACTCAATAATTTCTTAAATTGAGATTCTCCATAGCCATAATTCCCTGCAATAGAGGACAGATTTTGACGAAATCACTGTCGTCACCAAACTAGAATTACACTAAAATACATTGGACATGGAGTATCCTCATGCTTAATCGGCCACGAACTACCCAGTGTAAATGTCAAATTTCATACGAGAAATTCTCAGGAGCTAATGTTTATCTCACAATTCGATTATGAGTAAATACTGATGAATAGCAAAATATGTATACAGTATTATTGTGACATGTGATAAATACAAAATAACAAGTGAGTACATAGGTAGTTTCAATCCACTCAGCATGTCATTGCTATAGTTCAAAAAACGAAGATATTTTCTTACAGTGCGAACTGAAAGAAGCATTTCACACTTTCAACTGTTTTAAAGTAATGTGGAAAGAATAAATGAAAGCCTTTTTGACACGTAGTAATTTTAATTATACTTTCCCCTGGATTATTATTTATTAAGTTTTTTTTTCTTTCTAATTCATTATTTTTTGTAAATTATGTTTATTTATTTCTTAATGGGTTGGTAAGATTGTGCCACACTCGGGACACCTCTCCCACCGCACTTCTCCATTATTCTGGGAGCTTAACGACCTTATTTGGTAAACAGACTCAAATTATGACCATACTTATACCAAAATCAAAATAAAACTCAAATCATGATTTGAGTATCTTTACCAAACAGGGCCGTACTTATACCAAAATTTTCCTCGTCTTTCTCGACCTTTTTAATTTCTTTTTGCTTTTTACACGATACTATTAATTCTATTTATATCATTAATTATTAAGCACCGACTAATTGTAAACTACACATGATTATATTAGTAAGGATAGGGACATAAGAATTATATTTTAGAAAGCTACACATATTAAACAACACTTATAATTTGCACTTATGTAGATGTAAAATGAACGAAAATGGAAATTACTTGCTAATTAATTGACTAAGAATGTGCAATATTATAAATATTATTTTTGCTTCTGTAAATTTTTTGTATGAATAGTCTTTGTTAATAATTATTATTTGAGTGGTGTATTCAAAATTCATTCTTTGAGGACATTTTTCTGTTTTTTCATTTTAAAAATTTTTGGATAAATTACTTGTAAGAATTCATGGGTAAAAAAAAAAAATACTCCTTCCCTTCTATTAGAATGGTCCACTTTATAATACTATTTTTAATAATATAAAGTGGACTTTTATAATTGAACGGAAGGAATATTTCTTTTACTACATTTGTGATTGGTGATCTACATTATTTTAGATAATACAACTAAAATGTAGAATAGTTTCTCTTATCTTTTTATCCATTGTACAAATACGGACAAAACATGAGGATGGTAGTTTATAACGTTTTAAACTATTTTTAAAAAATAATTTTCTTTTGTCCTTTCCTTTGCAAAGAAAATCTATTCATATTTTTTTCAGGGAAAGCCAAAGTTTCAGTGGATTATAAGCAAATCTATACTCGTCATATTTATAGGCAGGCATGGCTAGTGGTGAAATTTAAGTTCTAAAATTGAAGAATCCAATAACAGCTAAAAAGAAATTTATAATGGTTAAATATTTATATAATTTTTTAATATTAAAATATAAATACTTACTATTTTTTTTTAATGTTTTTTTTTTGAAGGAGCCTGACTTAAAAGATTATTACGACATCTCAAAATCAAACCCTCGATAGAAAATTGAGTAAAGGGCAGTTACAATTTGTAACGTCTAAAACTCAATCGAAATCTCAACCATCAAAAGAAAGTATTATTGCTCGCATACGTGTGTGTGTATATATATTTGTTGAATCCTCACTTAGAAACGAGTTCAATCGACGTCAGCCTTCACCTTATGATTCCTGCTTTTGGGAGTAACTCTCAAATTTAACTCCGATGCCTAAGTTAGCAAAAAAAATAAAGAGAGTAAATGATATATTCCCTAAACTAAGCCAGAATTCAATACCTTTCGAATGAGAGGATAATTGGGTGTTTATAGCGGGAGAGAGGGTGAGTGGATCCAGCTGTTCAATCTGTTTAGTCATGTTGTTGTCCTCGAGTCTTTACATGTGTCATTCTTTCTCTTTGAAAACCACCTGTCGCATGCGCAACTGTTTCTAAACTTCAGATCGGCCTTGGTCGAAGTCAACGTAAATTTACCCCGCATTATTCTATCATCCAACATATATGTTGTCATTCATTATAAAAAGAAAAAATAAAATGTAAATTATACATTTAAAATAGCTCCCCCTCCCCTACCCCAAAAAAATTCAGATGAAGCATTATCTCCTAACAAGTAATCGGTGTATTAAATAAATATGGCATCAGTCGTCCACATCAGAAACTTAATTTAGACGAAAAGAGTACTGTACTGTGTTCGAGAAAAACCACTGATAACTTCGACTTCGACTTCCAAGAGCCTTCTCGAAAAACTTGTTGCATATTCTTAATTAATTTTCACTTTCTTTTGTTTTTTTGTTATTTTATTTATGTTTTGCGTTACTTTGTTTATTTTCTTAAGGTGTCTTCTACCATAATTCGTGTTTCTTAAGGCTTCATTGTGTACTCAAATTTAACTATTTGATTCAACAAATGAACACTAGAAGTGATATTGCATTATTTTCTTTGCTTTATGAAGAAGGCATCCTTCCTCGCTACGTGAAACTAGTGTTCATTTGTTGAATCAAAAGGCATCCTTCCTCGCTACGTGAAACTTGTGTTTGGGAACTAATTTCCTGTAATAATTTCAATGGTAGAGTTATTTACCGGCGAGAAATACAATAATGAATTTATCTATCAGAAATTTATTACTTTTTTCGTAATGGTTGGAAGTGTATTTATAACCTAGAATACCACATATCTTCTCCACCAAGCCACGCAATCTCCGCTAATTTTCAACATACTGATTCCATCATATTATCAGTAACCGTTCTCTCAATATAAATGTAACTGGAGGATAAAATTACCATATGACAAGAGTAAGAGGATCTCGTCACTCCCAAGACCTCGTTTTAAGCCTTTTACCTTGATGGACCTTCTAGACTCGACGGGTCTCCTGGCTTCAACAACCCATATCCAACAACTTCTTACTAAGAAATTTCCTATATAACGAAACAAAAGTTTTGCATATTTAACAATACTTTTCATATAACGGGAACGAGAATAATGCGTTATATTTTAAACTCCACGTCGAATTCACGTGGAGGCTACTTGAAAACCAAGGCCCCTTGGAATGGAAAGTAGCAATATTTATCCTTCTTATATGCAAATTTGGCAAGTAAAAAGACATAACACATTAAAGAAACCCCAAAAATAGAAAAGACAACAAAAAAGAAAGAAAAAAGGGATACGGTCGGACACGATCGGTGTACGGAATCAAGTTGCGGACAGAGTTTGGCCAGCTAAATTGTCCGAATGAAAATTCGATTTCGTTTACGTAATTAATTAAATAAACTATTATTAAATCAATTAAAATAATAATAATAATAATATATATTTGCAGGTACAGACAGCTCCGGTCCATATGACGTTCAACCTTGCCCAGTAGCATTACATTACATTACAGCCACAGCGGTCACCACCACCGTTTCCTCTCCTGAAAATTCCTTGTCCCATCGAATCCACCTACTATGTTAATATTTATATTTGGCGACGAAATCAGAACAATATTTTTTCTACTATGTTAATATTTATATAACAATATTTTTTTAAAAAAATATTTATGCATGTATATTGGTTTTTTTTTTTTTTTTACAATTAAAAATACACTCTTAATAATGGTGAAAAACGAAGTTAGAGGATTCAGAAATTACCCTGTACCCTTGAATACGCCCCGACTTATATTTAATTCATTTATTGTTTATTATTCTAATACTCTGTACTAAACAAAATACTAGTACATAGGAGTAGTTACATAGTGATCCATGTTCTCACGCTAGTACAAGGTAAAACCAAACTAAATCAAACAAATTGACTCATCTATTCAAACATGCAAACATGTGATTTGTTCAATCTAATCTGTGTATAAAAGCGATGAGAGAGTCAATCAACTCGTTCAACGAAATAATCAATCGCATTACAAGCTGTAAAGAATAATATATAAATTTTTTTAATTTATTTATACCAGATTCAAAATTTTTCACTTCATTGCCACATGTCAAATTGGTTATATCCACTCAGCGTTACTGAGTTAGACGTAAGTCTCATATATTCCATGTGTTATATTAGGAAATTAATTATAAATTATCACGATTACATTCTGATGTTCATGGCGGCTCACCCTAAGTGCATGCCCATTCTAGCCTCTTAGGTCCCTCCTTATCAGGTCACCCATTCCGTTCATGGGTAGCAGCCTAGGTCGCCTCATTCAAACTTTGAGCGGCTCACTCTAACTTCTTAGGCCGCCTCACTCCGCAATGTGGATGAAGCATGTGTTTATCTCTTATACCATTTGTTATGAACTTAGTAAGAACCCACCTTAAAATTTAGATTTGATGGTTAAGTGAAAATTTGACAAAAGAGCTATTATAAGCCACTTTTGAAAGCATGAAGATTATTTTGCTCTTAAACTTTCTTGTTTGAACTACTCCTCAAATCACATGAACTTATTTGCACCTTAACCCTAAATTTAACAACAAAATATTATGATACACACAAGAAATGGAACAAAGTTACAAAAATATGACCACCTTTCCAAATGTGTGCGTGAGACATACAAGTTGACTACATGTGCCAATTTTTTGCATGGAAAAGAAAAGAAAGAAAGGAGAACTAAATAGTTCTAAAAATGTTTTCCTTTGACAATGAAGATACATAAAAGTTATACATAATCAAAAAGAAAAAAAAAATACCCATAATCCAAATCAACTAATCCTAAGACCTAAATGCTGTTCATCTTTGTTTCCCCTTTCTCTCCGAATATATATATCATCAACTTAATATTATTACAACAATGAAAATGGCAATGGTGATGCCTTCACCTAAAAGCAACCTATAAAATAATGATTCTTTTTTTTATTTTTTATTTTTAAGTATATTTTAGGGAAGTAAAATTTTCGGATAGGACTAGATTATTAGACATTACATCAGCAGCTAGAAGAAGGTGGATAGTTGCCGGAACCAGACCACGGCGGAGCCGGGAAACTAGAGCTGCCACCCTGGGTCTGATTCAAGAAACCGCCCCTCGGCTGACCAGGAAAAAGCAGGGGATACGACGGCGAAGACGAAGGCAAAGACGGAGCTCCAAATGAAGTTGAAGAAGTGCTCGAAGGCAATGAATGCGAATGGAGATACGCAATAGAAGATGCATAAAACATTTGGTCCAGCAAACTCGCCGGCTGATTACCCTGCTGCATTAAATCCCCTGTATTTCGAAGTAGCTGCGAGTACTGCCAGTAATCTCTCGCGATGTCTGAATCGCCGCCCTGCGCAGACGGAGCTTGGAACACGGCCTGCGCCGGCCTCGCAGCGGTCGCGGGGAAAAGGGATGCCGGAGAAGTTGAAATGGCGTGGTGCTGAGCTGATTGAATTTGCGGCAAAATCCTCGCATTTTCAGGGAAGTTCAGTTTTGCTCTGTTTCCTCTGAATCGCAGGGCGGCTTCATCGTAAGCTCTGGCGGCGGCCTCCGCCGTTTCGAATGTTCCTAACCATACTCTCGCCGCTTTCTGTGGGTCCCTTATTTCCGCAGCCCATTTCCCCCACGGCCTCTGCCTTACTCCTCTATACCTCCTCCTCCTCTCCCCTGCTTCTTCGGCAGCCGCCGCTGCAGCTTGTTCGGGTGGCGGGTTTTGAGTTTGTGAGGCGGTGGCAGCGGTTGTAGCTGTTGCAGCTGGCTCTGTAATATTAATTAAAACACGTTACCGAAAAAAAAGAACAAAGAAACTATTTGAATGAAACGCAACAGCGTCAGATAAAAGTGGTAGCCATTTTTGGTAAAAAAGAAAGAAGCTTTGATTAAATATGAAATCCTAATTTCTATATCAAGAAGCTCTCTGAACCACTTGAGAAGTTTTGATGATGACAAGAAATTATTTAATAGTTGAAAAAAAAAAAGCGATTATTTATTTATTTTTGTGGTAGAATTAAATAAAAAGAAAATAAAACTAACCAGATTTAACTACAGAGGAAGACTCGCCGGGATTGAAATCTTCCATCACTCTGTAAGTCCTCTGAACATTCTCCGGGAACCCCGAAACGTTTTCTTCTTGATCGCGGCTTCGCTTCTGGCCGGCCCAGGATCCGGAGCTCGAGGAAGAGTACGCCGGAGAGGGAGAATTCACGGAATAAACAGAGGAACCGCCGGCGGCTCCAAAAGACGCCGTGACAGAGCCACTCATTTCCGGCATGTTGGTGTACCCCCATGCACCCGCCCCCTGTCCGGAAACCACGTGAGTTAATGCAGAAACCATCGCGGACATCTCGCCGGATGGATTGTACCCTTCGAACATAAGTGATGGTGTCGCCGCCGATAAAAATTGTTCTTGTTGGTGTTGCCGTTGGTGGTGCTGCTGTTCGAGCAATTGGTCCGATAATATCTGAGCTTGGTGAAAAATCTGCGACTGAGAATCAGCTTCAGAGGTCATGTAGCCGGTGGTTGTAGGGGTGGAGGCGATGTTTTCCCTCTGAATTCTCCCGGGACGTCTGCCATGGCCGCCGCCGCTACCACCGCTCGTGTCGCGTGTATTCGCCACCTTGATCAAACACATGTAAAATAAACCCAGCCCGGATAATATTTACTCGAAATATAAAATCCCTCTTGAGATTTTGTCCAAAAAGGGCAAAATTTCCCCAGATTCCCAAATTCAAACCCCGTCGAACCTTCAAAATAAAATAAAAAATAAAAAAGGAAGAAAATAAAAACAGAGAACTGTTGCTGCAGAAAAATCAATCTAAAAAGGGAAGCATGCACAATCGCCAGGATTAATTAAGCGGTAAAACTGGGAATTTCAAGCATGACTTCTGATTAAGACTTGTGTTTTTTCAGAAAGGAAAGGTTAATTAATCTGGGATCTGAAGAGCCGTCAGAAGAATTCTATCTATTCAACAGCTTTATATATACGGAGATGGAGAATTCCAAGTTTGTGAGAATCGAAGAGCTCGAAATCCGCCGCCAAAGCAACAGTGTTTTTGTGAAAGAATTATGGCAGAATTGGATGAATTATAAATTTTCTGGAGAATATAAAGAAAAGGAATTTGCTTTATTTTTTATTAAATTGAAGAGGTGGTGATGATGACGAGCAAAACAAAATGCAGTTCGATCTGTACCGACTGGGTTTTATTTATTTTTTGTTTGTTCACACCGTTTTGACCGCTCCGTGGCAAATTAGATGTATCCACGCCTTTGCCCTTGCCCCGCCCATTCGAGGTTGTCAAAGGAATGTCGGTTATGTGTTATTTTTTTCCGTTCTGACTACTATTGACACAAATTAAGAAACGAGTAAATTAATTCATTTATCTTTCGTTATTTTACTAAAATGAAGACGTGTAATTAACGTTACAATGAAATCAGATTTTCTATATACTATTATTATGTTTCTTACAACATAGTGTGTGACCCACATATTATATTATGGGCCCATCTTCCATTATAAAAGAGTAAACGGGGAAGAAGACAATAACGTTATGACTTATGAGGAAAAAGAGACGCTGAGTAAATTTGATACTTTATTAATTTTTCGTATTGAAACTTATAAATTAAACAAGTGATGCTATACATGCACAATGAAAAATTCAGGGGATGATGTGATAGTTATTTGAAGGAAGGTAGTTGAATAATTAGAATTGAAACCATTTCGTACTTGTTGTCACGTAAAATTTTTTAAACTTTTTTACTGTGTTAAGATACTTATTTAAGGACGAAATAAGTATTAATCAAGGTACAGGAGACAGATCTAGATCGATGACCAAGTTTGAATCGGATTCCTTTTTTTAAATATTTATTTGGATAAATTACAGTAACTTGTCTTAAAGTTTGTGAAAACTATCAAAACTCCCCTATAGTTTTATGAAATTATCAACACCTCCATGGACATTCAAATTTCGGCAAAAACTTGTATTCAATCTATCTGGTTCAACACGCACCATTTTCTCTTTAAAAAATATTGCATTATTTAATCTTTTAAAAGCGAAAGTATCAGTTGTCCAACTGTTATACTGTCTGACATGAGACTGTTTTGCCTAATTACAAAAAAAAAATTTAAGTTTTGAGTTCAGTTTTTTGACTCACAAAGGGGAAAATGTAATATTACGATACTAGAAGAGGATAATTGTTATCTTTTAACTCAGTTTATGGGGTATTGGTAGTTTCATGAAACCACAATAGGTTTTGGTAGTTTTGACAAACCTCGAGGGAGGTAAATGTAATTTACCCTATTTATTTTCAATAAGATTTGTGAGGAAGGAAGCCAAATTGCACAGGAAGAAAAAGGAAAAATAAGTTTTTGCTCCCCACATTTACACCGACATATATATTCTTTCTTTCTTTCTGGAATTTATTATTTAGTTGGGCATATTATGTTCTAGTAGTATTATTATATACTGTGTGATCATAATATAATATATGGAAATGGGTTTCGGCACGATTTTTGTGTGTAATTTATATTATTTGATTTTTTAAAAAATAAACTTTTATTTATTTATTTTATACAAGGCATTCTATTGTGGTCCATTTAAAGACACAGGTAGTACAAGATTTTGGAGGGCCATTGAGTTCATGTTATTTGACTAAATTGCCATCTTTCGTGTTCAACCCTTGACAACCTTAAAATTGATACGGAATTTCAGCCTTTGTTTGTTTCCTATCATGTTTTAATGTCATTTTATTAGTTAAAATAAAGCTATAAGATTTAGATTTTAATTGAATTTTGAAACGTGGTTGTTTAACTAATGGAATAATATTGCAAAAACGCACATATTTTAAATGGTAAAATATTTGGTTCACAAATTATTACATAATTGTCAAGATTTACAAATTTATATGCAAATACATATTTAAATTTTGGGGTAATTTTGTGATCGTGGTGTGTTAATGTGTGATGTTGCATGTCTTAGTAGAGGTATATTGGTCATTAACCTGGTGTATTGTCCCGGATGTAGCGTATTGGTGCCCTACAGGATATGTTGGTCCTTGACGTAATGTTCAGATCTCCAGTAGTCTATGTTATTCTTGCTTCTTCTTCTTCTCCTTTTTTTTTTTTTTTTTTTTTTTTTTTGATAATCTATGTTATTCTTAATATGGTGTAGAAGCGTCTCTAATATAATGTTCGCAGTAGTAACAGTTGTGAAACCACCTTATATTAGGATGTTCTAATGTATATGGTGCGATAATATGGGTGTCATTAAGTTCTTTCTTTTAAGTTTTAACCACTATTACAATGTTCCGTCTACTATATAGGTGATAAGAGGCATATTGAGGGAAAATGAAGTTGTAGATTGCTAACTTACTTGCATGATTAGTCATGCGTCACAATCTTTTAAAGAGTAGCTTTTTTAACAAAACACCGAGAGTGGAGAATTTCAAATTGGGAATAAATTGGTAAACATAGTGAAATCTAACTTTGTCAAACAAAGCAACCAACCACAATAGTGACCAAGTTTGAGTTGGTCAAACGTTGTCAAACAAATCCAACTGTACGGTCGACGGATAGAACATGCAGAGATCAAACAACCGAAGGGATCAAACGTTGTTACGCTGGTGCTTATAACTACCACAAACTTCGTTGCAATTTACAACCTTAATTGAAGAAAATCCCTAATTTTCAATTTTTCACATTTGACAATTGACATTAAAATCCATCCAAGACTATATAATTAATGGATATCTCTGACTCAAAAAAAAAAAGTCCAATCCTTTGTTTCATTTGTTGTTATTAAACAAATTAGGGGATTTCAACTGGTTGACCTTTTAATTGTAGCTTGAACCACTTGCATGGTTTCTTCCTCAAATTATTAGAAAGAAAAAAATGATCTTACTATTAATGTAGCTATAGCTGGATAGTGATCATTCACCTAAAAGAAATGTGAACAAAGCATTCAGATTGCTTATAAACCGACAGGGACATTTTTTAAAGGCATCATCAAAAATCTAATTTTAATTAATAGTTTTTTTTTTTTATAACAACCGATTAAGTAACTGGGGGGTTTGGGGACTCTTTATTAAATTGTCGATCTAAATACCGCATGTAAAAAGAGGACCAAGGGGGACATAATGAATCTTACATTGGTTTACAAGAGATGCAAATGCAAATGATGAGTAAAAAATTGAAAAAGTACATCAAAGTCACCATATTCTAAGGTAGGGAAAACTACGCGCATTTAGAGTGACTAAGCCCTGCAGCTGCGGTGGCAGTGAGGGGTGAACGAACATCCAAGATCCGTGCGTCACCACTCGCCCAGGGCATCAGCCACCGCATTCGTCTAACGGAAATATGGGTCAAAGATGTGAATTTTAATTAATAGCTTTAGTATAATAAATTAAAGTATCTAATCGATAAATATAGTCGGTTCATTATTATGCGAATTAAATAAATTACAGCAAAGAGAAAAAAATAGCTGTGACATACTTTTAAAATAGTACTCCTTTCTTTCTGTATAAGTTTGATTTAATTTATTTTTAATTGTTTGTAGTTGATTATAGAAGCGTTACTATTGTTGTGACATCTAAGTTTATCCTATATTGTGACATTTTGTGTAATAAAATTTAGTAATTTGTTTTATGTTAGAAAGGGCATTTTAACTCTTGCAAATTTAGTAATATTATAAAAATAAAACAAAATTTGCGAACCCCATGATTCCTCACAAAAATCTTATTACTACTAACTACCTTTATTGTAGATAATGACTTTTTAAATTTAATTATGGTTCACTTTTAGCATAAATGTGTACATATATGCTTTATATAAATGCAAATGTTTGGCTAAGGGATAAAGAATGAAAAGGACTAGCATCATTACTCTAACATTCTTGGCTGAGGTTTACTATGAAATTTACTTTAATTACCATATAAGGACAAACTAATGCATAGTATAATCATCCCTTTTCTATGATTACTTATTGTCCCTTATATGATTATTTGTGGCTCCAAATTAATCTTTCCTGAAAATGTTGACAGTTTCCAGACCTATGAAAAAGGATCAAAGACACACTAGGGTTCATTCTCAAATTTACAAATTTTCATGCTAATTTTTATATTTGAGAAAAAAGAACAAAAAATTATATATGACCGTCCAACGACGTGCGTATCACACATATGATAAATCGTGAATTTGTTTTGAAAACACACATATCAAATTTAGCCGCTGATATATCGCATATAGAATTTACCTACTAACGTATAGCGTATCATCGCCTGTAGCTTATGAAGTATGGCATGCTGAGTTTAAAGCTGAATTCAACGAAAATCAGATAATCGTTCAGAAACTCCTTATTAAAATAAATAAATAAATGAAAATGGACATCAGGACAGCTACAAGAAGTCAAGAACCCTTTTTGGATAAACATTGAAGAGAAATGTCCTTCCTTCAATAATACTGTTTTATTGATAATTCCTTATCTTATTTGAAAGGCACCTAAATTTGACTGTTGATGCACATTTGTTTTTTTCACTAATTATTTATTTTGAATTAGTATTATCGTACTGGGGATGATTGTTGTATGAGATTGATCAAATCAACGGTCGCAAATCATTTTGTTTCCAAAGTCTTCGATGGCTAAGGGATCATTTAATCCAACGGTTGACCGAATCCGATCAGTCAATCAATTGTAACATGATTAGCATTAGTCTTTCGTATTATTGAAAAAAATAGTGCAGTAAATCAATATATCCATATTTACATCCTGAGGTTCATATATATATATATATATATATATCATTTTCCTCCGAAAATAAATATTTTTTAAAATATATTTAATTGTACCTTATGTGGAGCATCTGATGCACTCAAATAATTTGTCCGTTTTGTTTGATCTATTATTTTCTTAATTTGATGAATTAAACCACAGAATAATGAACATTAATTGAACAGTTTCTGTAGGTACTTGCCTAGAAGCATCGCACCTTTGTTTAATTAAATGCTCAATTTTATTGTGTTTTGGATAAATTAATCAAAGGTGCAGTCAAAATAGGACTCCTCGCCAGAATGCAACTAAATTCAAACACAATAATTCCAATGAAAATTAATACTAGTATTAACTAGGTTAAAGTTTCTATTTCCTTATACATATTGGGGTACATTATTAATTTTTTTCTAGTTAAAAAAATACAACATTTAAAATAAATTATTTATATTATATATTTTATTTGAATTCTTACTTTTTTATGTGTTTATTAATCGTGAATCATATACTTGATAATATTAGTAAGGGTATAAAAAATTTAAAAGGTATGAAATTTGTTAAACACAAAAATTTATATTTGGTGTCTTTGACGGGACATGTATTGTGATTATCCTTAGATATATCGTGATTATGTTATGAAAACACGTATATCGAGTTTAGCCTATAATTATCGCGTATTGAGTTTAGTCTATTATGTATTGAGTTTAACTTATAATTATTGCGTATTTAGTTTAGTCTATCGTGTATTGAGTTGAACATCTAATTTATCACAGCTATAAGGTTACTTGGTGAAATATCACGTATTGAGTTAAACTTCTGATATATCGTGTATTGAATTTAGCCTCTGGTATATCGTGTATTGAATTTAGCTTCTGGTATATCGAGTTTGACTTTTAGTGTATTGAGCTTATTAGTTTAGTTGTCAAAATTATCGCATATCAAGTTTATTTTTGATGTCTCGCATATCAAGTTGTTAAAATATATTCTAAAAATTATATATTTTTATGTGTTTGACGCTATAATACCTAGATGATCTAACTTATCTCTATTTTTTAAAATAAAACTCTTCCACGAGGAAGTCTCGTATTGGATGGTTTGACGGTTTGCCAACAACACATTTGCTCTTAAAATTGATATGCGTGTTTTCATCAATAAATAATACATTATACGCTTAAATCGATATATGTATTTTGTTTACTACATGAGATACTTATACCTATCAAGCTAATACGCGTACTACAGACAATACTTAACATAAAGGAGATTATCAATCGCTAAAGATGATACATCAAAGATTAAACTCAACACGCGATACATCAAATGCCATAAAATCGGTAGGCCTAAAATCTTGTGATCGGACTTTCTGACCCGTCAAATACAAGTTTTGTCATCTTCCATTGAGATGGAAACGGGAAAGGAGTAACACTAATACATAAGTACATTATTAAGTGCTTAAGTACAACGATAATTGTTGCGTACTTGATTGGCATACATATGACAGTAATTAAACAACATACTATTTCCTGAATCTATCAAAAATAAACAAAAAGAAAGTAACGTAAATACATTGAATTGACCGATGATCATAATTAATAACACCACCACCACCCAAGTTTGGTTTCGACCAAATCCTAGTCCTACTTTAACTGAATTCATTTCTAAATAAGTCATATCGGGATCCGCGCGACCCGCTCTAATTTGTCTTAATTAATACTAAAGGGAAGTAATGCCATCATGCTTTACGTACCTTGGCTTCGTTTCATTCTATTAGTAGAATTATATTAAACTAAACTAAACTAAACTAAAATAAAAACACACACTAACTACTCCTAAAGTAATGATAGACATCTTTACTATTTATCACAATTTTTACATAGCAATTCATGTGACACGTGGTTATATTTTTATGAAATAATTATTAATATCACATAATCGAGCAATGATTGCATGATACATGAATTGCTATGCAAAAGTTTTAATGAATTAGTTGAAATATCTATCCTTTTTCGTTTCAAAAATATAATAGTATCTAACTTTCTACACATATTAAGAAGGATTTTAAAATGACCACCAAAACCCTTTATTAATAACATATCAAGTGAGATACCAATAATTAATATAGACAATTAAATGCTTGTCTGATAAGGGTAAATCTGAAAAGTAAGTAGCTAAAATAGCTAAAAAATTTATATTTTAAAACAAAGTTGAAAAACTAGAAAGTTTTATATTTTGAGACGGAGGAAGTATTTATTAAACTAAAATGCAAAATGTCCCAATGATTTGGTTTAGTGAACATTTTAAGGTACTTAAGGTCTTCAGTTGTGGAAGACCAAGGATCGAGTCCTGACAACTTCAACGTGCCGTAACACATTTTTTATGCAAGTACAAGTGGTAGTAGTAATCGTAATTTGACGAATTTAAGTACATTTTCTTTTTTGAAAAAAAATTAATAGAAAGCAAAATGCAAAAAAAAAAAAAAAAAAAAAAGGCAAGAGGTGGGGTGTTGAATTAAAAACGATAAGGATGAGATTTTGGTAGCTAAAAAGTGTCAATCAAGAGAATGGGGTCAATGGGTTTAGTGTCACACGTGGATTTGATTAGGCAAACCGGACGGACGGAGATGAGGCTTTCAAGAATCATGTACGGTTGGACCCCATCTTATTATTATTATTATTTTTATCATGAACCATCCATATAACAGTAATTGCCACTACATTTGAGATTTATCATCATTATTTATTTATTTATATATGTGACTTGATTTACATTAAAAAAAAAATGCAAGGGAGAATATTTTTTTCCTCTTTTTATTTTAATTAGTTGTTGATAAGGGTTGATTTTGTTGTATATATCACTAATAAAAGTTTATGAGCATTATTTTTCACAAAAAAAATTATTAGAAACTAGTGCTATTGTGTTTTTAATTTATTTTTTTAATTGTGACGGTAATGTATTACTTATCTGTTTTATTAGAAGAGTCTACATTCAAAAACACTTTTTGTTATAGCATAAAAGTACGGGTGTAAATGAGCCGAACTATTCGCGAACCGCTCGGTCAAATTATAACATAAAAGGAGGGGTTTAATAATCGAGCCGAGCTCGAGCCCAATTATAACTGGCTCGAGCGCTCGTCGAGCCTATCGAGCCCGGCTCTATATAATTTTATAATATTTTTAAAAATATTTTTATATGTTTTTAGTGTAAATTAAAAATATTAATTCAAGTTCGGACTTGAGTTCGAGCTCAAAAGCTTGCTCTACTCTGAGTTCAAGCTCAAGCTCAAGCTCGAGCCTATTATAATTTGGACGAGTCGAGCTCGAGCATGACTGGTTTTTATCAAGCCCAACTCGATTAGACCCAATTCGGCTCGTTTACAGCCTTACATAAAAGTATGTTTACAAACATTTTACTCTAGATATCCTTACAAATATAATTATGTGTGGTTCATAATTAACTCATATTTAAATTTAGTTGTTACCCAAAATATTATGGGGCCCATATTTATATATATATATATATATTTAAATTCACATTATTACTAAAATACTACACAAAATTTATTAGTATTTTAAGAGCCAAAATATTATAACACTAATTTTATTTTTTATTAAGTACAGATGTTTCGAGAAGCAGAGGGAGCATCTATATATATATATATATATAAATACTACAAAAATACTACAAAAAATCTATCTATATATATATATATATATAAATTCACATGATTACTAAAATACTACAAAAAATTTATTAGTATTTTTAAGAGTCAAACTATTATAACACTAATTTTATATATTTATTAAGTACAAATGTTTCGAGAAGCAGAGGGTAAATTCACATTATTACTAAAATACTACACAAAATTTATTAGTATTTTTAAGAGCCAAAATATTATAACACTAATTTTATATATTTATTAAGTACAAATGTTTCCAGAAGCAGAGGGAGCAGCTTCAGTAGTTCCATCTCTCTAACCCGCGGGAATCAAATAAAAATAAGTAAAAAACTTGTTTTTTCCCTACTCTTTTTACATAATATAAATAGTGTTAATAATCGATGTTTCTTTTATCCTTTATTTTATGTTCCTTAATAACCGATCCAAAAAGCTAATAAAATATTATACAAAGTTACTAATTCATTTAGATGATCAATACTATAATATATACTAACTCAATATATTTATCAAAAGCAACATGTTTTAGTGAAACACTATAATTTTTTTGTTGATTCATTTGATGGATTACCATAAAAAAAATTTTAGTAATTTACTAACTGAACATAATTATAGTAATTTTTTAATTTATCAAAATACATATTTATCGTGATTTTCTTTCTTACATTAAAACTTCAAACACTTACGTTTGGATACAGACAAGAGAGACTTCAATGGTGAGTATTGTGGGTCTACGACATGCTAATACAAATAGTAAAAATCCTCAATAAATTGTCATTTTCAAATTGAATTTTAAATTTTAACATTTGATGGTTTAATCTCTAATATTATTTATAGTTTGAATTGCAATAAATATATAGTGGTTCTTTTTCATCACTGTAGTTTCTCATACGTTAATATTTATAAAACCGTACATGAACTTATTTGTGTCGCAATAAATATTGAATAAATTAGCAATTATATATTGAATAAGAAATTTAGAGCAATTTTGAAATAAATTAATATTTTATTATAGCTAACATTTAATCTTAAAAAGTTAAAAAAAGTCATTATTAAAATAAATTTTTAAAAATGATGACCTACTTTATTATATCGCCCCGGGCCTCCAAAGTTTTAGTATCGATGCTGATGCTGATCGCTACTATGTTAAAACAATAAATATAAAAGAAAAAAAAATTAAGCACGCATATTGTTTGTGAAACCGTTAGAAGGTCGAAGAAAGACCCTTTTTATTATTATTATTATTATTTTTTTGTATCCAAAACTAGATGGAAATATAAAAAGCACGAAAAGGACGAACATGCGTTGCAAATTCATTTCGTGGATCATGCTATATATCGTATGCGGTGACCCGACTCTTCGAGCACATCTGTGTTGAAATAATTAATATTCCTTTGTTTGCACAGTTTCTTTTCTTTTTTGTATATTAAATAAAGAAACATCCAAGAGTAATAGAGTAATTTCTAGTGGCTTTCCTGTCAAATCTGGTGTTTTGTAGTTCAAATCATGCTTTCAATAATATATATACACATATATATACACATATATATATATATATATATATATATAAAGGTGAGTTCATGGAGCGCATGCCCGTAATAGTCCTATAAAACAAATTAAGGATTGTTTGAAAGTCAAATTCAAAACCAATTGGAATCTAATGAAGTCCACTTTATTTTGTAATTAATTGGAAAGTATTAGAACAACATTTTACAGTTCAAAACGTTGCAATTTAATTTAATGTGTACTTGATTATAAATTAGTAATGTTGGTTCGGTGTAATTAACCACACGGCTTAAACCACCATCCACATTGTTTAAAAAAAGTTAGATTTTATCACTCCGTTGATCAATTAAGTAATTAGTTAGTTGTATCTTATCGTCCCTTATACTGAAATTGTTCATTCTAGTCCTTTAAATGGTCCCGAAAGTTATTTTCTGGGAGCGCGTGAGAGACACTATTTATTTAAGGGAAAATTGGGGAAAAAAATTATACTGCCTACTTTGACCCAAAAAAAAAAAAAAAAAAAAGTCATAGTAAAAAGTAAGAACCCACAATACTGAAACTAATCGAAAAAACACAAACTTTACAGCCTCATCAACACTCGGTGAAGACGAATGGCATTCCAAAATTTATAGTAAATTTTTGTTTTTTAAAAATAATTTTATGTTTTGGAAAAGACTGCTGTTTTATTATGGATTATTCAGTTATTTGATAATAGATTTGAACGCATTACTAATACCATTGCATGAGCAATTATGAAATCACCGAATTGTTCTGTAACTAAATTGTAGTCTTACCTACCGTTGCTATGGTTTACAATCAATCCATAAATATAAAGTAATGGTATAAGGAAAAAAAATTAAATATTGAAACTAAAAACATGATCATGACTTTGTTAGTAAAGAGAATACTTGTTTTTTAAGTGGTTGCCGAATTTAGCAACCCTAATTATTAAGAAGTATTTTCAACTTTGAAGAGGGGATTTTATTTCCGTACCTCTACTACAAGTCTACATCAATGCGAAAGCAAAAAAATAAATGTGTGTGCGCGCGCATGTGTTCAACCTAGATTTGCTAAAAATAAAATTAAAGCGATACTTAGAACAGAAAAAAGATAAGAAAAAAAAAATATATATATATATATATATAATATGAAGATGAAGAATGGATAAAGTCTTGATTAATAGGCTAGGGAGATGAATGGCATCATTTATATTTCTTTAAAAGAAAAGTACAACTTGTTAAGTTTTCCAAAGAAGATATTGGTCTACCTTTTTTTTATATTCCCTTTGGGAACACACTTTACATAAAATATTATATCATCTACTTAATTAATTAATTAAATAGATTAATTAAGAAGAGAAAGAATAAATGGGATCTGGTTAAAGCAACAAGGCAAGTAGGCAACTTGTACTATAATTTACCTTTAATCTAACGTTCATATCTCAGTTTCGCAGCGGCTTCCAGATAATACTTTAAAAAGTGTGGATATTTTGTCAGAGGTTTCAGTTTAGTTCAGTTCAGATTAATTAAGGTTTCTCATTTGACCTGCTTTTTTTTAAAATTAAGAGAAAAAAAAAACTTGAAATCGGCATATACCATGTATCTTAAATTAATATATATAATAATAATAATAATGGAGTTTTAAATTAAATGGGCATTTAGATAATTAATTAATTATAGAGCTTTCAGATTATTGTTTGGTGTGCTTGGTACGATCAAGTTATTCATATAATATTATCCCACAGGCCAAAGGTCTCCCAATCAATCCGTAAGCTCATCACTATATTCTATTAGAACAGTCAAATTTGTTTTTGATTGGCCCATCGTTACACACTCTAAGATCTTTTTTCAAACATGCTCTCATTTCAAGTCAAGAGATAGTAAATAAACACATCACATTGCAATCGGAGGCGTTTGTAGTGACTAAAGGGGTTGAAGACCAAGAAGTGGGTTATTTATACCAAACATTTTTCTTATGGCTAGATTCAATCTCTTAGTCCCTGCAGAAACAAAAAAGAATTTCACGCTCTTCCTTTGGGGAAAGAATCGTATTAGGGAAATCCTATAGATTGTAGCTTTCTCCAGACCTCCAGGAAAAGCATGAAAAAAACCGGCTCGAATGATATGATCCCTCCATCACCCCAGAATGAAAAGGATGATCTCGTAGTTCTTAGTTATTAGAAGATCAAGTTTGAATTTTTTAAATTTTTTTTTATACTTCTCGTACTCTTATTAATAAAATCATGTGTGGCTCGCAATTAATTTACCTTTAAAAAGTAAAGGCATTAGTGAAAAAAATTACGATAAATTAGTTATTTTAGATTTTGTACCCATAATAAATTGCACATTTTTCAAACTGGACTCTTCTAACAAAACAGAGAGAGTAATATATATAGACCTAGTTTCTTTTTTCCTCCTTGTTATTATCCTAATAAATGCATTTTTGGTAGCTTATGTTGAAAATATGTAAGAAATATACTAGTTTATATTGTGAACAGTAACAACGCCTTGTGTTGGAAACTTAAATCGACTAATGGTAAAATTAATGTTCAAAGTTTTGTCATACTTGCACTCTGTTATCATCAAAACGGACAAAAGTAGAAATTGAAATCCACTTACTTGTCATAGCGCGTTTATCCACTTACTCAAAGTGATGCAAATTTAAATAACTCGTAAAACGTATTTTATCGTTTAGATGCTGACTTGTTCTCTGATTAGTGGGAAAGAACATCAACGTCGGTAGTACGACTACATTGCATCATTGCATTGTAAACAAGGGACATGCAAACATTATTAAACAAATTTCAGAACTACGTAATTGACCGGAACACACATGCATCAATCCACTTGCTATTTTAATTACTTATATTTCTTACCTAATTGTTAATTTTCTTACACTTTTTTTTGGTGTTTACTAGTCTTAGTTTATGTGGGTTCTTTGATACTTATGTTTTATGAGTCATTATAAATTAAGTAATTAATTGTTTATATATAGTCAAACGTTAAATATCATGTAGTAGTTGTTTTTTTTAGGATTGTTCTACACTTGAAGACGTGCAAAACTCTTTCTTTGATCAAGTCCATTTTCATAATACGTACGTGCACGGGCATTTTATTTTATTTTTTTTTCAAAGTTTTTTTATTTATTAAAAATTAAATGTTTTATAATTTTCCTTTGTCGTTTTCAACTGTTGATTGCTTTCTAGAGTATGTTAGTTCCATTAATCCTTAAATTTTGACCTTAGAGTTTGCTTCATGTGCCTGAACTTGAAAATCACGTCTAATATCTTTTGAATTTTTTTATAAAATATTTTCAATTAGTCCCTCTCTATGTTATACTCCGACCAAATAATGGTTTTTCAAGTAGAAATTGATAGCATTGCGTGTATGTTAAAATAACAATTATCATGTGTATTTAAGTGCTGGAATCGTAATATTTTTAAGCGATGAACTATTGAATTTAGCATCTAATTAAAATATTGCGTGTATGTTATAACAAAAAGTATCGTGTGTTTTTAAAACACGCATACTATTCTCAAGTACTGCACTTGAGTTTAGTTGTCGTAGTACTATTGCAGTTAACTAGCTACTGAATATCGAAACTATACTACACTCACACGTATCGAATTTAACTGATAAATATCATAAATATGTCGAACCGTGTTTCTATTTGTATTGTAAACTTAAAGTTTTTGTCAATATATATCCGCTACGTATATGAACCGAATCTACTTATTAATAAAGATAGCACACAATGTCAAATATTGAAGACATACATGCATATGTTGTCACAGTAGCAAAACTTGGATTCCAAAATTTAAATTTCTTTTCTAAGGGCCAAATATTTATATAAATTTTTTCAATACTAAAATATAACTACCTACTAGTAAAAAAAAAAAAAAAAAGAAAAAATTATTGTAGGGGCCAAACCCATGGTAGCCTCATAAATCTTCCGCCACTTTGTTGTCATCTATGATTATTTGAAGATCGTTTGGAACCAAATCGGTATGATAAAATAAGCCGAAGTAAGAATCCAACCCTAACTTCTGAATAGCCCTCTATACACCAGAATATATGAGCACTAGCTTTTATTTATTTCATGTTAAATCGTAATCCCTTTATACTTTAATAGCGGTTGTGTTTAAATCGACAAATTTTTGAGTGGATATTCCTTAACTTTAATATTACTAATTGATTATTTGTATTATTCATATCGACTCATTTAATCTAAAAAGCCATCAAGGCTTATCTCTGTCTCATTTATATATATATATATATATATATATATATTCGATTAGAAATTACTCGTATATGAATTCACATATTTGGATTTAATTACTAACATTCTTTATCCTAATATTTCCCGCACTACTGAAAAATGAATCGTTTGCACTAGCTATTTAAGCATATTAGTATGGATTTCTAAATATTCCCTCTATTCATATGGATACAGACGATACGAATCTTTGCACCTGTCACAGTCTACAACTTGACATTCAAAATATCTTGACATTCAAGTTACAATCACCTCGTACAAAAGTTGGAAAAAAAAAAAACAAAATACATCAAACAACCATAAAAACAAATAATATAATTAAAACAAGAATGGTGCAGTCAAAAAAAAAAAAAAAAAAAACAAGGGATCGATGAGGTGTTATTTTACAGGAAAAGTGATGTATACGTAGAGGTTCAAGAATAAATATGAATTTGAATTATTGATTTATTATTAATTAGGTTGATACACTATTTTTAAGATCGTAGTGAGAAAAAAATGTGGACTAGAAAGTTCATAGCCATTTAAACAAACATACCAAAACAAAAGAAATGAAAGTGATGGATGGCTTAGTATGTAAATTTGAAATGGATTTGATGTCTTCCAAATGTTGCTTTCAAATGGAAAAACACATTGTCAGATCGCAACATATATATTTTGATCTTGAGGATCCTTCCTCACAGCTTCCTTTGATCGATCTTTTTACCTACAATTAAATAAAAAATATCTCTATCCGCGTGCTTTATTTTGCAGATAAGATCTCTTGCATTATTATTCATCCATGAAATACACGATTTCTTTTTTCAGAAACTTCCAAATTAATATTCATAAGGTTGGCTACATCGATCTGTGTAGATGATGATGACGACAATGATCTCAAGTGTTATCAACTCCAGTATATAAGTTGATTTCAAATTTTGACAGCGTTCAACTCAACGGTAAAATCTATCTAGAATTCAAATTTGATTAAGAATCTAGTGCTGCATGCATTCTTAGGGTGTGGTAAAAAAAAATAAATAAATAAACTTTGTTTGCGTGCATGGATTTAAGTTTAAATTAGAATGAATGATTATTATATTATCGAGAATTTCATTCGTATTATGTGAAGCACAAAAAAAAAAAAATATATATATATATATAATTGATTGATTAAAAAAATTTAATTGAATAAAGGGACGAGTACTACGCGTATGAAAGTTTTTACATCAGAGCCAAATGTGAAATGAAGGAGAAGTTATTGCAATTCATTCGGCAATTACTCTAGCTATAACATGTCAGGGTACAATAGTATAACTTCTTTTTGTTTATGATTGACTAAGAAATAAAGGTGGCAATTGAGTCGGTGGATCATTTATAATGTATTAAGGGCATGTTTTTTTCATTTTGATTTTGGTTTCAACAATAAATTTAATATTTTATAATTATTTTTCATTATTTCAATATAACTTTTTACTATTTAGTTATATATTTTTACACTTATAATTACTCTTTTTATATTATAAATTATTTTTCAAAAATATGTTTTCAAAACAATAAAAACGAACATGCCTTAAATTAGATTCAAATTGTGTATGTGTTATCAAATTGACTTATAACATATGAGAATTAAGAGAGAAGAGTTATCTGTCTCGTAAATTGTGTATCATATGGTGTCTTCATAAAACAAAATAGCCTTATTCTACTTATCAAAATGATATTATATATTTTGATGATGGTACACAAATTATACACTCATTTGTGGAACACAAAATCTCAGTTGTTTTAGAGGAGGTATCATTCATGCTCTTACTCCTATTGGTGTATTGTCTGAAAATAGTTGAGCTCAGATCACATGTCGCGTAAGTGTGGTGTATATATGCAAAACTCAAAGTATTCCTCATGAAAAATTATCCCACATAAGAAGTGTGGTGTATATAATTGATGTGTTGGATCATGGGTCGTGACATATTCTTTGTCACGAAAGACTATGTATGGTATGCCTTTTGAAAGGTGTTTTGAATTTTAAAATTATTAAAATTATATTGAAAATGTAAAAAGATGTTTAGGAAATGTAAGAAGGGTTATTGAAATTGATGAAAAATTATTATAAAATAAAAAAGTAAGAGTGAAATGAGAATAATAAGTAGTTGCCATACAGGGGTCCCTAGGAAGAACTTGCATTCCTTGTGGTATGTATATAACATTGTGTTTGTAATCGAATATCTTAATTTAGCTTTTGAATAAAGTTGGACCACAGATTATGACCTGCACCCTTACACCATGGCATACACACGGCACACGAGCACGGTGTTCAACGAGGTATGGAACTCGTGTGCAAGGTATGTGACTTGTCCATACAAACACAGTGCTGTGAAGCGTGAAAAATTATCATAAAAGATTATATATCTCACATGAAAAAAATACAATTCTTGTGTAGTTCATATATATGGTTTGAATTTTGTAATCTTCTTAAGCTAATTTTTTTAGAAAATTGAACCCCGAGTCATGACAATCGTCAAAATGAAAATTCACAGCCTAATGAGTCCTTCGTTTGGCAATTTGTTGTCGTCTTTTAGCCGGTCCTAAAAACAAAGTTGGCCTTCTTTTTATTATGATTTTTTTTTTTTAAAATCGAAATCCAATTGGTAGTTGAGTCCCATCCCTATTTCTATCCCCTTGGTGAGATTCAAGCCCACGTCCGTCAATATATACCAAATAATCAAACTTGGTAGTAGTTTTATGTCCATAATTAAAAGATTAAAACAAGAACAGTTGTTATTTTAATTTCAAATTTTCATTCATCGATAAATATCAATATATAATACACTATCTGTGAGTTATGTTTTTAATATTATTTTTAATATAATAATTACATTCTTTTATATGAAACGAATGAAGTAAGTATTGAATAATCTATATAACTTGAAAAGCTCAACAATTGAATCGAGGAACTTTTTCACAAATATGTGGAACTAATTATTGGTCTATTAGAAAGTTGAATGTGCAACTTTTACACCAATTTGAAGGTGGATGAGATCGGTCGACTGAATCTCAGTAGTCAGAAATAACATTGAATGTGTTTATAAATCAAAGGAGATTCAAGCTTGAGAAATAGAAATGGCTTGCCGCGCTCCTTTACCACAATGATCAGTTCGAGTTAGATTCAATGAATCCCAACAAAGCTCTAAAAATCAATTGAATCAATACCTTTTCTTCACAAAACTCACTTCAAAAGTCCAGTTGATATAGGTCCTTATCTTTCTGACCACCACCACCACCTCAGTCCACACCATCAACTGAACAAAAAAAAAAAAAAAAACACACATGCAAAATTCAGAATAATAATTCTTATATATACTAATTGATCACAAGACTTTTTTTTTTATTATTATTAAAATTTAAAAAAAAAAATTTGTGGAGTTCAAGAAATCCATGTCGTTCCATAAATCTCCACCGCAAAATTAGGGCTGTTCTTATAAATAAATTTTCTCTTTGACCAATGTCGATTCTGTCGCATGCTAATTTAGATTGTTTTCCACTCTTTTCAGCAGCCCAAGTCGCCATCACAAAAATCTCCATTCACACACACACACACTGACACACTCACACACTAGCGCCCGCAATTACACCGCCCGGCATCCATGCAATGATGCAAAAATCACCACATTAATTCTACTAAATTGTAAACGTGCCCATTAGAAAATATACTATGGATTTTGGTGTGCTAAAAGGCCAAATTGGCCAGTCAGAATCGTACAAAAAACTACAACCGAGAAGTAGATCTTCAATGATCCAAATGATTGGACTTTTTTTTAGTTTATGATCACGAGAGATCTTTGAAAGAAGCCGTTGGATTTGTCATCTTCTTGTTGAATCTTAAATTCTTAATCGATCGGTGTCTTTTTTGTCAAAAATTTTAATGATAGGCTTTAACGTACGATACGGTTTTTTTTTTTTTTTTTGGTGAAGGGTTTAGAATAGATTATCCTATGGTGCTTAATTAAAAGGTTAGTCTACAGCTTAGGTTGGGTCTACAAATCTGCATGATAACTACGGCAGTTGTTTCATTATTGAAGACCTTTTTTTTTTTTTTCATTTTTAGAAAAAGATTTTTGAGTCAAGTTGTCAAACCATACACTAATACTTCCTATGTTCTAATTGAAGAGTATGAGATAATAAAAAAACGTACATCAATTTAAAGACATAACACTTAAAATTACTAATTTCTTCGTTTATTTTTATTTGTATTCTTACGTATAATTATATTAATAAGTGTACTAAAAGTAAAAAGTGATAAACATAGCTCCTTAATTAGAATTAGAAAAATTTGAACATGGACTATTCGAATGGAACGAAAGGAATATGACCAAAGTAGAAATAGAATAGCATGGACAAGTGGGAATTAAACTGTATATTCTCCCGTGTTTTTAAGTGATTTATGTATATGGCAATTGATTTGAAACTTAGTAAATTAGTATATTAAAAGTATATTAATATTAAGAAATCTGAGAAAAAATAGACAAACAGTACAATTCCAGTTTTATGATTTTTTATTTATTTATTAAAATGTGTTTAGAAAATGTTTAAAAACTGTTATAAAATGATGAAAATTTGTATCAATTCATCATTTTCATGTTTAGGTTTGTAAAATATCGTATTTGATTTCTCCTTGTGAACAGTATTCGGTTCTATAGTATTTTGTTTATTTTCATATTCATATAATCCAAACATGTCCCTTCGGGGACATCCGATAAAATTAGAACGATACACAGAAGATTTGCATGGCCCCTGCACAAAGATAACACGCACAAATTGAGAAATGGTCCAAAAAATATAATCCAAGCATATATAAATAATCAATTAACCACCCCCTTCCAATTTTTGCAAAACGCATTATTGAAGAGTGCATATTTCAGGAAATTATTAGATACATCCGATGTATTCACATTTTCGGCCCCCTATATGTATATTACTTTTCCCCCTAAAATAAAAGCTTAACCTTACGAATGTGTCTGACTATACAATCTTACGTGGATGCACTGAATAATTTCTCGATATTACTAGCAGATTATGTCAACCATTTAAAGATTTATTGAAATTATTTACTACAGATATTATTTATGATGTGGATCGAGTTACATTTGCAAAATTCGTGAAATATGAATAAAAAAAATTAGGTGACGTCTTGTTTAAGTGGATGAAATAAGAATGAATAGAAATCGTATAGTAGATAACATTAGAATGAAAACCAACGTTAAATCAAATCTTAATCATCTAATGGACCCCAACAGCCCATTTGGAGAACATCATATGGTGGGCTTTCATCAGCTTTCACTTTTTCAGATGGCCGACCCATAATTGTTCTATTTTAGAAGCTAGTCCACGTCCACCCAAATGTTGAATAATTGTAGTAATCGTAAAGAGACATTGATTATTTAGGATTGGGCCGATTTAAGTTTTTTAGTTCGATAATTTAGTTCAAAGGGTAAAAAAAAAAAACTTATAGAAACTTCAAAAAGAATCATACTCCCTCCGTCCCACTCAAAGAGCCCACTTTTAATTTTTTTTTTTTTTTTTTGTGATACACTATTAACCCTTACTTCTTAAGTAAAGATATAAGTGAAAAATATGATGTTAAATTACTTATTTTAAGTGTTGTACCTCACAACTCATAATAAATTGTACACATTTTAAAGTGGACTCTTTGAGTGGGACAAAGGGAGTAAAATGCAATAAGCAGAGATCACATCAAGAATGAGAAACAGCCAAAGGAGTAAGAAGACATCAGCAATATTTTAGTCAATTCTAAATTAAGCTCTCACAAGCTCAGCAGCCATTTCATCTATACATTTATCTGAACTCCCCCCTTCACTTATTGCCTCCTTTGCCAATTCCTTCCATCGAATCGTGTTTCTTCTCATCTCTTCTCCTTTCGCCCCCTGCATCACTTCATCGATGGATCTTTCCAGTTCTTCACCGCGAGCAAAACCATTGTCATCTGCTTTACATACTACTCCCACATTCCAAACATGTTCCACAAAATGTGCATTGATGATCTGGTCTAGAAACTGCGGGATTGCCACCACGGGGACACCAAAACTTATTGCTTCCATAGTTGAGTTCCAACCACAGTGTGACACGAAACAACCAACTGCGCCATGAGCCAGAACTTCCAGCTGGGGGCACCAGGTCACTACTATTCCCTTATCTGATGTTTCCTCCCTAAAATTACTCGGTAGCTTGCTCTCTTCGGATGGCTTCACCACCCACAAGAAGCTACTGTTGCTTTGCCTAAGAGCTTCGGCTATCTCAGCAATCTGTTCTACACTTAAGCTAGTAACACTCCCATATGACACATACACAACTGAATTAGCCTTGTGTTTGTTCAGCCAGTTCAAACAGGTGTCAGTGCTCGGCTTGTGAATGTTGAAAACATAATCACGGTCTGTTTCCAATCGTTTGTCAAGATAAGCAGACGGCACTGTCGGTCCAATTGCTCTCACACGCCAGATTCTGGACAGCCATCTAATAACCTTAACAAACACAGTCACATTTAGGCTTGTTAAATTTCAAATGTTTAAGTTTGGAAGAAGCTACATAACCAGGTATTGTTGCAAGATATATAAAGCTTAGTCTATGAAAAATATCACTTTTTAGTTGCATTCACAAAGAGACTCAAGATAATATATTGCACTAAAGATGTTGGATGCATTACTAGTTCCATTTTGCAGAGAAAAATCAAGTACTCCCTCCGTCTCATTCAAAGAGTCCATTTGTAGACCTTTTTGAATGGAACATATATCAATTTAGTGAAAAGAAAGGCAATCAATTTGCCTTACCTCTTCTTCCAGCTTATCAAAAGAATTGAAAAGGACCCAATCTGCCTTGTCAATGGTATCAAACTGCCTCAATATAAGCATCAACACGGGCGAATAACGCCCCGTATCAGAACCAAGTGATGGCAAATGAGGAGTTCTGAGTTTAGGCAATCCAGACACTGTAAAAGCAGGAAGAGGAACTGTTTTCCCTGCTACCTCGCAATGCATCGGATAGTAGGTACCGATAGCCGCGCACGATTGCGTAAAAAAGGCAGCCCTTGCAATGCCTAGCTCTGTTGCAACAGCAGAAGCCCACATCATATCAGCATCATGCACCAAACACTTGATAGGATACTCGGTGTTTTTTTGCTTCTCTATGAATTCAGTCAAGTTTTTCAAGCCACTGGCTTCAAATCTCTCAAGAAAGCCCTTAAACCCCCCAGGCCCTGCTGTACCACCTTCAAGAACATCATCATATATTGTCACTACAGTGAATGCATCAGAAGCTTGTTGCAAAAATTGGGCTTTTGATGCTATTGTAGCTATGGAGATTTTGATTCCTTTTGAGGCCAATCTTTTAGCAAATTGAACCATTGGGTTAATATGGCCCTGCCCATGATAAGGTACGAAAACTACATGAGCTCCATAAACCCTTTCCTCCTCCATCTCCCAAATAGATTTTCTTCAAAGGCAATCAATCCCCAGCAAGGCTTTCTCTCTACTACCCCATGAAATAGAGAAAATCAACTACTTTAGGGACTCATAATTGGTTAAAGATTACTGAATAAAAGTAAGGCCGAATTACATTCACCTCCTGAGGTTTAGTCAAATTACAAATTTCAAAAGAGTTTATTATTTTGACTAAGAGTAAGGGTGATATCGAGTCTGACCAAGCTGAGCACAGATTTTGAGTGTTCAAATTCTCATCGTTTATTAAATAATCAAGTCTAAAATTCCGTTTATGATCGTTTATTTATTACATAAATGAACTTGAATTAAACTTTTACCAAGATACTGAACTTGTTTATGAAAGTTTGTGTACAATATCATCAGTTTTGCAATTACAACCAAACCAATGGATGCATTTGTAATTTTAAACCACAAGGACTAATTACAACCAAAAAAATTAGGGCTTCCTAACAAACAACCCGCAACATGAAGAAACTGATTGATCAGTTAAAGAACAAGACGGATTTTGTAATGTTCTTCTTACAAAACTAATATGGCAAGATTTTCAGCTTAGAGAAATTACAGCATACTCAAGAAACTAGCATGGAACAAACTAATCACATTTTTTAGGCATGAAATTAAGGCAGAAGGATCACTATTTCCCAGTAAGGCCAGAGTTCACAGAAATTAAACAGAGCCCAGATGAACTCACCTGGTTAAATGAAGTATTGAAGCTGAAACATCGACAACTTCGATCAAGAATCAGTAAGAAGATGAGCAGATCGTCCCTCGAGATCATCTTATATAATATATAGCAGAAAAGATACCCGAAAGAATGGAGTTTGTGCGGAGTGGATAGTGACATTCGAAATCAAACACTAAAAAAATGACAAGAGCAATCAAATGCAGCTGCCGTTCTGTGTTCTAGAAGATGGCCCCCAAAATCCTCAAACTTTGACAAACAGTGGTATCTAGTGACGGTTAATGCTTTGTTTTTATGGTGATCAAAATGGAAAATTTTTGTTTTAGAGGCAAAAATTTTGGAGGTAATTATTTTTTAAAGGAAAAAAATAAAGGTATTTTTGAAAATTTATATTTTATCCACCCATCATTTCAAAATATAATTCTAACTTATTAATTTTATTTTAAAATATAAGTTATTCGAGTTATTTCTTACACTTAATTTACTTGTTATTACACTCAGTTTTGGATGGCCTGTTCTTTACGTTTTAGTTTTAGTTTTGATTTTGGTTTCGACAATAAATTTAATATATTATAATCAGCTTTCATTATTTTCAATACAATTTTTGACTATTCAATTATAAGTTTTAACATTTCTAATACACTTTTACAATATATAAACTCTGAACGGGTCGATTAAAAGATAGGCCAAAAGTTGAGGGTGTAAACTACAAATACTGCTATCATTTGAAGGACACCCATGGCGTTGTCCAAACCCTGCTTAAACACATCACTCCCTTCTCCTATTTTGTTTATCAGTAAATCAGTTCAGGCATCAAGCTAGCTTCAAGAGGAGTCAATCCAAGTAGTTTCCCTACGAAGCAAGGTGATTGAGATTCTTTTTCCCTTTTTTATATTCGCTTTTTGCTCTTATTCTTGTCAATTTGTGCCCGATGTAAAGTTGAATAATTTTCGAATTTTTATTTCAATGTGCTGATAAAGTTTCAGTTTTTACTAATTCCTTCTACGTCTGGTGAATTGGGTCGGTTTGGTTTGTTCCCCTGTGTTGAATAAATCTGTGTATTCATGAAGATGAGTTTTCTGTGAATGCAGAAGGAAATAATTGAATTATAAATGCAATGGCTGGGGAAGGGGAAGTGAAGCAGCTTGAGGAATGCTCAGTTTCCAAGTGAGTCTATTCTTTATGTTGGCACTAATTTTTCACTCTGGTGGTCCGTTGATTCCATGTTTTCTGAATTTGCAATTTGCAAGAGCTGCTTGTGAAATTTGGTTAATGAATGCACAATCTCCCATTAATCGTGTATTGATTCTTTTGTAAAGCCAAAAGTTTTTTAATGATCTAGTAAGTCCAGTATCACCACTTCTTTTGCTAATACATTTAGAAGTTTACCGTGGATAGTTTTAAGTTTTGAACTCTTGGAATCTTGTTATAGAAATTTGAATGATCCTGTGCCTTTTTTTCCTTGGGGAAGCAGAATCTTGTTAAATGATTGATGTTTCCGAATTTCTTTTCTTCGCATAAAAGCTCTGGAAGTGTTACTTATGTGACAGAATGAATCGGGCGATTCTGATTAGGGATACAAACTTCTTAGCTGCCAAACCAAAGAACTCTGAATTAATGTGCTCTTGCTTTATATTTTAACTTGATTGATCCAGACGCATGCTGCTACTGAGTGTGACTGCCCAAATAGTTTAAATTCAGAAAGATTCAACTAGATGATGGATAGTTGGCTGATCATTGTTACTGTGGTGATGAGGAATTTGTGGTGCTTTTGCTCTTTTGTAGGTCTTATTTGATGCATTCACATGCTTAGAAAGATTCCTAGTTTGAGGGATATTTAGATGACTTCCATAGGTTGTTGCTCATGGTGTCGTTTGTGTTATTCTTCTGGTGTTCAGTAACTTGTGCCTGCCAGTTTTCGTCCAGACTCTTTGAGGACTTCTAGGATGACCAACAAAGTACAGCTTAGATTCAAGTGCACTGTCTTTATCTTTTTACCTGTTACTTTCTTTCACTTCCTCTCTTGCATCTGAAAGGAGAAGATAACTGATATTTCCCATTGAAGTCTCTGGGCATGTATGTTACATGCTTATCATTTATTTTCTCTGCAAGAACTTCTTTGTTAAAGTTGAAACTTCTTTCCTTCAAACAAAATAATTGAACCATTTGCTGAAGAGATTAAGTAAACGATCCTGTATAGCATAAGATCAAATACCACCATTTAGACAAAGTAATTGAACTTCTTTTCTAAGGGATTTTTGCTGATAAATCTCCTTAGAAAAGGTTTGAATTACTTGCCTTTTCACTACTATATTTGGAGTAATTGCTGAAGGATTTGAATTTCTTTTTCAGAAAAGGAATAGACTATCATTCTCCAGCTCCTGCGATTGATACATAACAAGAATTGGAGTGTGTGGCACGATATTTTTCATGTTTTCTACTTCTCTCCCATTTCCTTATCAAGTTTTGACATCATATCTTTTACATTTGCAACTGCATTTATATTGAAGTTCTGTTTATCTTCAAATGAAAGATTGAGAAGCCTTGCATCTCATGTTTTTATCTGCTTCTTATGCGTTTCGCCTGCTAGTCCTGTTGCTTTTGATCTGGAATTTTCGCCGGCAGAAAATGAGAATCAGCTTTTGTTATTGTTTTCCATGAACAGTGACTGATTTTCTCTAACTTAGGCCCTGTTTGGTAAAGAGACTCAAACCTTGATTTGAGTTTCATTTTGATTTTATAATATTAAAATTACATTCGGAATGTAAAAAGGTGTGTGGGAAATTTACAAAAGTTTATTGGAAATGTAAAAGAGCTTATTGAGAATAACGAAAAACTATTATAAAATCAAAATGAGGTTTGAATCTCTTTACCAAACAAGGCCTTACAATGCTCAGTTTCATTTATCACATAGTTGTATCTATTGGTACCCCAATATGGGCAACAAATGTTGTTTTTGTTATTCTAACATAACTTCGCGTGATGTATTTTTGCAGCGCGTTAGGTACATGGGTGTTCTCAGTAGCTGGTGCTTTGATTGCAATACCAGTGGGGATAAAACGAAAATCTTTGTCACCCCTTGTTTTCTTTGGCACAACAGGCACTATGTTGGACATTATAATGGGAATCAGTGCATGTGAAAAAGAACACGCGGAACGCCAAAGACAAATTTTGGAAGCTCAGAATGCTTCAACTGCAGCAGCAGGAAGTGAATCTTGAGGAAGATTTGTGGTTTCTTTAGTTAAGGCAAAATTTCTGTCAATAGGCCCTTTTCTGAGTTTTGATGGTCCTTCCTCCTTCAATGCGAATAATCATTGTGCTAGGTGAACTTTAGGATGTAAAAGTCCTTCAACAACCTATAGTATTCTCGATTCTGATTAGGTTAGGACTTTGGTTGTGTTTTTTCAGTGGTGTTGCTGGGATTCCTTGAAGTTATGTTTTTGGCACATGGCTACTACATTTCACTTAAAAGAATATCTGAGCTTGTATTTTGCACTCAGGGTGCTTTTTTTGCACGCTAGAATAGATGGTATCTCACATTTGGAAATGGATGGATTATTCCTTAAAAGAATTTTTTTAGATTCAGTTTTACATATGATCAGATACCTATATGAACCAAATATAAGAATTTTAGAAATTACCTAACTATTCCAGCATTCTTATTTTCATTCTCATTCTCATTCTAACGCATCAAACGTAGTTTATGGGATCACGATTACCTAAGAACAAGGGAAGTGAGATCGCCATAGGAATGAGTCACACCAAGTAGTTATGACTCGTGGTAGGTTACTCAAAGGTTGAAGGTTCAATTTTTACCTCTTTTCGTCATATTTACGCACATGCTATAATGCCTTGTCTCACTTCTTAAAAAAAAAAAAAAAAATTTAAATTGGAAGATTGGTATTTATAGTCCCTTACATTTGAGTTTATGGTAGTTTAATACATTTTATTTGTCTGTGGTGATTTTAGTCCATTTTGTATGTTATTGAGGCAATTTTGGTCACTTTAACCTATAACTGAAGGTTAAACATGTCACTTGATGTCTCCTTAAAAAATTTATAAATTTTTGTTAAAACATGAATTGTAAAATTAAAAAACTGCACTTTTGATACTCTATATTTGACCAAATATTTCAAAATTGTATTTTAATTGATTTAAGTATTTATATAAGATATATTTTTTTTTTGTATAAAGAAACATGCAATATATTAAATGGTACACTCAACACATTAGACACTATAAGCAATGCATGAACCGCGATACACAATATTCAATACTCATATATATACGAAATACTTTTGATACTAAACTCGATACTCGTGGGAAAAAAAAAAATTAGCATCAAACCATCCGACAAGTTGGAAACAAATTTTAGTGATGTTGAAATATTACTAATGTTAGTATCAAATAGTTATATGTTCCGTATCTATTTTTTTTAGCATCAAAACTTTGTGTTTTAAATTTCAAATTTTAGTATATGAATATATGATGAAGGGAAGGGGTGTGTAAAGTAGCACAAATAGTAAATTTTACGGATTTAAAAATGTGCAAGACAAATTAAAATCGTTATTTAATACGTAAGCGTTTCAATTCAGTAGTACTAAATTACTTACCACGCGGAAACGGGGGCGTCATAAATAGGAGTGGAGTATCACTTTCCCATTTGAACGCCAGCGCACTCCTGGGGGACTCGGAAGAGAGAGAAAAAAAAAAAAAAAAAAAACATAAAGAAATGGCGGCGGAGGATAAGAGAGAGTCAACGTCGGCGACATCGCCGCGACACTCGAACTCCAACGACAACCATGAAGATCCCGATGATCCTGCCAAGCCTTCCCTTCCTAATTCCCCGAATAAATCCTCCACTCGGAAGGTCTAGTTCATCTCACTCTCTTATGTATTTGTTTGTGTAAATTATGTGAGATGAAAATGAATTCTTACAATCGTGGAAAATATATAATGAATTGATCCGAAGAGACTACGCACTGCAGTTTATTCTTCATGCCGCTCAATTTGCATTTCAAGATTTTTTTTTTTTTCCTTTTTTCTGGAAAAGTGTTTGGAAGAGTTAATTCGTTGAAAAATGTGAAACTTTTGTTGCCTGGAGGACAGGGAAGTTTGTTAATGAATGATGGAATTACGTTTGGTGGTGTATAATGTGCATTAAAAATGTACGTTTTTGAAAGTTTTAAAATGTAATTAAGGCTCTTTAAGGTTAATTAATTGCGGAATATAGACCTCAGCAAACATGTAGTAGCAAGAAATTTGATAGCGATAGTGTAGAAAGATGGAAAATATCGTTTTCAAAAAATTTGAAATAAATACTAAAAATATGTGTTGGTTGCAATGTAGGGTTCAGATATTTTTATTTGTTTATTTATTTTAAGTCTTGTTAAGTTAAATGCTTTAGATTTTAGCTATGATCATTGAGAGTGGGAAAGTATTAGAAGAAAACAGAAAGTTCAAAAAATTTAATGGACAAGGAGTTTGCTTGACACTTCCCTCCCAACTTGATAGATTGCGTGAAATGGATATATTGTCATTAATTGTTAAGAGTTTGGGAAAGTTGCTGATATTGAGTTAACTGAGGTGTGTGTAGTGATAGAACTCTAAAAGTTTCCATTTGCTTTTGTGGAAATATTTGTCATATTGTGATGACCATTTGTTTGGATTTTGATGTAAAATAGTTTCATTGGTGAGACAAGGCATCTTTCTGGAGAAATTCTTTGGGACTTCTTTAGTTTGATGTCGTCTTATTGTGAAGTCTAAGAATAGGAATGGAAAAACTAAGGTACCATGGGTTGAACCTCATTTATCATTTTATAAATAATTTTTCATCATTCCAATGCACCATTTTACATTTCCAATACACTTAATATATTTTCAAAAGCAGTTCAAACCACAATTCAAGGGTTACTCTTATTATTTGGAGATATGCTATTTTTCACAAATATTTCACTGACTCAATCATTTTATCAGGCTTGCTATGCTGTACTTCACAGCTGGGTTTCAAAGAAGTTCATGACTGGATGGTAATGAGCTTGGTTTGGTTTCTTATGCTGTTCCTAATTTTTGTTTTCGGTTTATATTGTAAAATTCTTCCCCTTTCTTGTAGATTTATTTGGTGATATGCTGCTTTATTTGTATCTCTTTTCTTTCCTAATTTTTATTTTTGTTCACCTTCAAACTGCAGTGTTGTTCTCTTTCCAGTGGCTGTTACATTTTATCTCACCTGGTGGTTTATTCAGTTTGTTGATGGGTTTTTCAGTCCCATCTACGAGAGGCTTGGGATAGAAATATTTGGTGAGTCGCTAGTCTTGACTCATGGTCATCTTCTGTTTCACTTACTGGTATCCCAAATGTTTATTTAGAAATCTAGATCAGATGTCTATTATAAAGGATGTGACTTACTTGTTCTCACCCCATTTTGGTGTCTATGCTATGCATTTAATTACGCCACTTTTAGTAAGCTTGTATAACGTGTTTTCCTTTTTATATAATTCATGGTGAGGGTGGCAGCGGGCATGAATTAGATGTGATATCCTAAGTATTAAGATTCTCCAATGGTGCTCTCTCTCTCTCTCCCCCAAATTGCGGCCAGGGAGAAGGAATTGATTTTGTAATTTGAGCTCAAATACTTAACCCTGGATTTTAAAGAAGAATAGCTGAATTTCCAACCATACAAGGTTGTGGCTGACATTAGTTAGAAGCGTAATAGTGTCATACTTTAATTTTCCATAGTTTTGAGGTCTGAATGGTTCTATTTTGGGTCATTTGGCTAGTATTTAATGGAAGAAAAATAAATAAATCATCAGACTTAGTTGTTTGGACTGCTGATTTGGTTATTGTCCTGCTACATAACAGATAGATGTGCCGGATTTGGCCATTCTCCAGTAAATTTTAACTTTTATCTCGGATGTATGCATTATTCATATGACATTCTTTCTACAAATAACCATTACATTGATTTGTTCATCAAATACTTACTAATATTGTTCTCTAACCAAGTTTCATACATTATACAGGTCTCGGATTCATCACGTCATTAACCTTTATATTTTCTGTTGGTCTTTTTGCTTCATCATGGTTGGGAGCCACAGTTTTCTGGTTAGGGGAGTGGTTCATAAACCGAATGCCCTTTGTAAAACATTTATACTCTGCATCCAAACAGATCAGCTCTGCTATTTCTCCTGGTAATAATTGGTTTCTGGCAGTTTTGTTACAAGTTTTTTGTGAATGTAATTGATCTGATGAATTTAGGGAATGCAAACAGCAGCTTGATGGTATTTTATTTTAGGAACATCATTCCACCCCGCTGCTAGAAATCTGGTGCTCATTACACTTGACCACTTGTGAGGAAATTCTCAAGTTTTAATTGTTTGAAGTAAGCCAAAATGTTTAACCTGTTATGTGAAACTGTTTATTGGCTTTATTTTCCTTCTAGTGTTGATAGTATAATTTCACAGATGAAGTGGCTTAAGGTATAATTATATATCTTGGCATAACAAAGCTATGTTGATTCATGAGCTTGTTTTTAGTTGTAAATCATGGTTATGGATAAATGTTATTGCTGGATCTAAAAAGTCTTCAATGCCTCGAACATTTCAAATCTTGTCAGTAACTAGCCTTGTCATTATTTGTTTTGAATGTGAAACTGGGTAGGAACTATCTGTAACTAAATCATGCTGTGGAAGCTTGACTACCATATCAGGAATCAAGTTTTATTGACTGAGAGTTAGTTCTGAAGGTTTCACTTTATTGCTTAGTATAAGATTTTCAGGGGAAGTTTTCAGATCCTTTGTGAACTCTCACTTTGAGCTTAAGAATATCAGCACAATCAGATTCTTAAACCTAAATAATGTGCATATGCTAAAAACTCTGTAAACTTTCTGTTTATAGAAGATAATGTATTGTTGTTTCCAGTCTGCCTCTTTTAATCAGACCCCTTAACATGATTCTTATGCTAGAAATGCAATTAGGTAATGATTGAAATACTCTATTAGCTTCCTAGGCATACACGCTGTTGCTCTTCATGGTGACTTGTTTCCTGTTGGAAAACTGTCTGCACAAAAATCTTTATCTGCTTATGCAATATCTGATTTTCAGTTGTGTATTATATTGAATTTTAGAATTTGTTTTTGAAGTCAACTTCCAGCTACCTTTCCCCTGAAATCCCATTCAGTGATGACTCATGGTAACAGCAATGAGAAAGTTTTCATTTTACCAAAGAAAGCTCCGCCAATGCATCCTGGCCTTTCTTGATCTTTTATTGTAACCAGTTTGATCAGAAGTACGTTAGCTTAATTGCATTTACTTTACAGACAAAAATTCCATTGCTTTCAAGGAGGTTGCAATCATTCGTCATCCTCGTGTTGGTGAATATGTCTTCGGCTTTATTACATCATCAGTGGTACTTCAGGTGCTTGCAATTTACTTCTTTTGATTGGATTGTTGATGTGTTCTTCGTACATTCCATAATTCTTTATACTTCACCTATAACTCTACTTCATCCCCAAGCCTGTCTGTTATTGTTATGTGTTTAGAAGAAGTGAGTGCTGAAGAGTGAAGACAAGATTCTCCATAAATTTTACATTTTGGTTTTCCATAGTTTCGAAATGAGTTTGCTTGGAGCACAAATCATAAGCTTCTTCTGACTGTTATAGAGCCTGCCTTTCATTGTACGGCAGGCTTCACATTCTCATTTTCTGGTTCTGGGTGAGATGAAAGGAAGTAAATCAAAATGATCTGAAAAGAGTTGAGAAAAATAATTTTCATTACCAGAAACACTTTCCAGGTTATGCAGTCAGAGCTTATCTTTAAGATGTCAATTGAATGTTTTCCCCTAGCTCTGTAGGGTTGCAGGTCATTATTGTATTCTGTTCATCTGTGTGCAACCGACATTCTGAGAACTAACAACAAAATCTTCATGCTTGTGTTTACTGTTTACCGTTTATTCTGATCAATACTTGTTTTTATCCCAGAGAGACAGTGGAGATGAAGAACTATGCAGCATTTACGTGCCCACAAATCACTTATACATAGGGGACATATTTTTACTCAACTCTAAAGAGATTATAAGGCCAAACTTGTCTGTCAGAGAAGGCATAGGTACATTGTTTTGTACTTGATTCTTTAGTTTCATTAATGTATCCATCCATGATCAACAAAGACAGTTTGGAGTATAATCTAGTGCACGGTAGCATCTCCTCCTCTCTGCTCCCTCTCTGTGTGTGTCTCTCTGTGTGTGTGTGTGTGTGTGTGTGTGTGTGTGTGTGTGTGTTTGGGTGGGGGCCACACCTGAAGACTTGTACTCTTTGCTATCACAGGGATACGCAAATGCTAGTAAATTCTGTAATTGGGTTTGGAACAGTGAAAACTTAGTGAGGTGGAAAGTTGGAAGTTTGTGCAAAACATTTCAACTTATTTACTGCTACTTTTTTATGTGTTGCAGAGATAATTGTATCGGTGGGGATGTCAATGCCGCAGATGATATCTTCCATTGAAGGAGCCCCGGGGCAAAATAACCGTTTACCAGTCATCCAAGTTATGTAGAAGATGATTGATTGTTCTTCCCATCCATTGCATACATGGTTTGAATTCCCATCCTATGACGGACAACTTTTTCCGAGTAAATGCAGTTACAAATTTGAGTCTATTTAGATGAGCATTTAGGAATTCTTTTTTCCCCATCAATTTCATGGAAAGATATGATGCGTCTGTGTCTTAGCTATAGCAATGAAACATATATATGAGTACAAAGAAAGCACAATGTTGTTTGTGTACATATATATATCTTTTTGGACTACGTAGAAAGGGTATGGAATGGTGTCTCAAGCGGCATTCTTTTTATTCCTTGCTACTGTCAAATTATTACATTATAGTATAGCTCTGTAAAAGAAGCATATTATTCCTCTTAAGAGTTCAACTTAAGCAAATTTGTTTGCTTTTTTTCCCCTTCAATTATGATGCTCCCTTGACGGTTTGTACCAGCTTTTGGCTTTCGTAGGCTCGTTTTGAGTGCAAAAACTGACATAGTAGTTGTGTTGCGACGACAGACAACAATTTTTACTGCAGAATATTGATTTTTTCTTTTTTAATTAGTCTTTGGAGCTTATAATTAGCGTAGAAGCTGGAGTAGCTCAGTTGGTTTGAGCGTATGGCTGCTAACCATAAGCTAAGAGCGTATTTTTGCTGTAGCGAATTTTTGTTCATTTTTTATATTTTTTTAAAAGGTATTCTCAATCTCAAAACTTTCGTTTTAAAAGGTGGATTAATTGAAATGTCTACAACTATAATTTAGAAGAGTCCAATCTCAAATGAACAAATTTCAAATGGAACGGGAAGAATTTCATGGAGAACTATCTATCTACAACTCTTAAGTAATATTTACTAACGGTAACACACAAACAGAAGGAGAGCTTGCAGAACAGAGAAATAAACAATGGATCATCATCGTTTGCGTCGAGCTGTAGGAGGTAGCTTCTCTGAAGGACCACAAGGGAGTTTCTGTCCAGTTTCCCTCTCAATTCTGCTCTTCAATTCTCTGAGTATCTTGATCTGACCAAGCTTTTCAGGAGAAAGCTTGTCCCAGTAAATGCCTGTAATGAAAGAACACAGCATTAGAGCCCTTTTAGACTACTGGAACGATCAGCAATCGCAGTTTATTTACTGAGTTTTGAATCTTATCATCATGAACTATAGTAATTGTTCCAACAATTAACCACACGTAGTTTTAATGTTTTGTTACAGCAAGAACACACGTTTTTTGAGATTATAATTCAAACTAAAAGAGTCATGCTTTTAATAGTGACTTTGCAGCTACACACTGGAAAAGCTATAATGGAGCGCTGTGCAGTGCGTGGTTCACAAACCTTGCGGCTTTGGTATGGATGTATTGGTATATATGATTTGGGTAGGAGTGCAGATGATGTCAACTGGCACATCGTGAATCAACAGCTTCTCCACCGGAATGTCATCAACCAGTTGTTCGTCATGAACTGCAAGAGATACATTATTAACTAAAGACGGTTCATCAGATAGAGAAAACTCATAATCTTTGAGTACCTTATAAGCAAATTCAATGATGATATACTTGGTACATATACACAATCATCCAACTCATTTTGTTACATATTTCTAACAACAAAAAGATTCAATCACCAGCATAGCTTGCTTGAAACTTAAAAGATGGATGACATCAGGGTTCTCTTTCAGGCAAATGAAAAGGTATAAACATAAACATAATAATAACAATAGTAATGGATGAATAAAACATGATACTTCCTTCGTTCCATTAAAATAGTCCACTTTCTAGTACTGAAAACATTATTATAAAGTGAACTTTTCTAATAAAACAAACAAGTATATAGTAAAAACTGAGGAAATCACTTCAGGGCTGAAGGTTTCTCACCAGATGTGACAATTGGTGTTGAGTCATCAATCGCCCCCATGTAACGCAGCATACCATATTCAAGTTCAGCAAATCCCTGCACCAAATCATTGATTACAATGATAAAATTTCATTCGCTAAGAACCAGAATGAAATCCATTGTCCATCACACTACTGCCTATACAATATCACAACATTATACCTCACCCTTGCCAAGCCGAGCACCTGTCTTGGGGTTAACAGCAACAGAGCCAATGACAATCAAGTCCACCTTGATCTTCTCGTCCAATCCAATAGCCCTTCCATACTTGGCAACACCTACAGAAGTGCATGCCTCCTTGATGGAGTCATAGCTCAACATATTGGACTCCAATATTGAGAAAAATCCAGTCCTTAGGCGAGGCTGCGGCGTAAGTAACTTCTTCCCACCTGAGGTGCAAATGCAAGTTATGCAAAATCAACAAAGTAAGACCAGCAGTACCTGCTATTTCTCTAAAAACCAACAAATAATCTTGTTCAATATCACAGAGTTTACATATACAAGCATCAATCATATTGCATTATGAAATTGATTTGTAATTCCATGATCAAAATGTCCCTTAATCCAACACTCAACCTCTGTTCCACATTGATCTTTCATGCATAATTCCATAAACTACAACATAATAACTACATTAAACAAAAACTAAGAAGAAAGGAAGAAAAGACTGACCATTGAGAGTGAGAAACCTGACTTGCTTCTGTGGTGTATCTGGATTTACCTTCACACACTTTGCCGCCTTAAACACATCCAGCTCGCTTAACTGCAACAATCCCATTTTTTCTTCATAAATAAAAATACAAAAACAAGAAAAATTATTGATTTTTCATCAATGACATGTACTAAAATAGCAGCAATGATTCAAAAATTCAAACTTCTGCAACAATGGCAGTAATTACTTTATCAGCAGCAATGTGGGCCCCAACGAAATTGGGTATCCGATGATGAACGGGTCTAGGAAACTGGGCTATGTTCTTGGCCTCCATTAAATCCCAAACCCGTTTCCTGATGGCCCATTTCCATGCTTTCGGGTCGGCCTCATCTCGGGTCTCCTCCCGGGATGCTTCAGCCATGGCTTTCCGGGCATCGGCGTCGCGGCTTAAACGCTCAGCCTCATAAGCTGCGGCGTCGAAACCGGCGTCGTTTTTCTTCGCGAGGGAGGTCGTTATTTTACTTTTCCGGGTGTCCGCCCTGAATGTGAAATGAGGATTTCTGTTCAGGGAGGAGAACGGCGGAAGTGGCTTGGAAATAAGGGCGTGTTTGGGAATCGGTGAAAATATGGCGCAAACTGGAAACAAGTGAACTCCCATGGAAGGAAATTTTCGCACTGAAAAGTTTGAAAAATCCTATTGCAGAATTAGGGGGAAAGCAATTTACATTAAGAATTTAGAAGGACCAATTAGTAATTAATTCAAACTCATGGGAGAAAGTGCAATTTAACCATTCATCCGAGGGTTTTTTCTTTCTTCTTTCTCTGCAGCCGTCACTTCAATTACGACTTCTTCTCCTATTTATAAAGCCTCCCTTCCGCCGCTCAAAGCCATACAATGAAACCCTTTTTATTTCTCCGGTGACTGTTCTTGAAGCATAATTTCATTTGTAGGAATAGCTACGTGGGTTTTTGATTGTTTGTTTGTCTGATGATGATGATGTTGTGTTTACTTTGATTTTCTTGAATGATGATAATCTCTAATTGTGCATAACGCAGCATTGGCCGGAGCTTAAAAGCCCGGCGGTGCAATGAGCAGCACCTTCCACACGAGATTTCTGACTATTCTTTGGTTGATTTCATTCATATCTTTTTCTATTTGCTTTTAATGTATTTGATAGTTTCGTGCTCACCTTGGATCTTGAATCTTAATTGTATTCAAGATATGATTTTGATTCTGGGTTTGTTATGGTTTATCATCAGCATTCACTTTTCCTTTCCTTTATCTACTTTTTTGACCTTGTAAGTTGTAACCCAATTTTTTTGAAATTTTGTTTTCATTTTTGTCTTATCTTTTTGCTCTGGTTTTCCCTCCTCTATGCCCTATCTCTTTTCATGATGCATGTCTGTAAATTTTTTCTTTTTTTTTGGAACACTTAATTTGGTCTCCAAATTGAAAATGATTTTTAAATTGGTGGCTTCAAATTTTGTGTTTATGTTTTGTTGAAATGGGCTTGGAAAACACTTCAAAATTTGTGTTTATTAGATCTCAATCCAGCTTTTTGGTCAAAATCAGACTTAATATTCAAAATTACTAAAAAAATCAAGAAACAAAATGATATTTCTAAAACAAAATTGGTCAATATCTAATATCTAAAAGGAACAAGAGAAAGGTAACCTAAATTCTCACTGTTAAAGTGAAAATTTTCTCCTCACTCTCAATACCCATAATATGATATAGTACTAATGAGATGATTTTATTAGGGCAAATGACAATTATCACTATGTTCTATGTCCTTTGAAAAAGACTCAAATGAAACAGTAATGAAGTTGTGCTACGTGGAGAAAGGTTTTGGGAATTGTTTTTGCTGGAAGATTTCAGAATAATTGTAACTTTGTGAATGCCCTATTTTTTAAAACATGTTTTTATCAAAAAACAAAATTTAATGTAAAAACTGTAGTTAAATAGTTCAAAATTTGTGTTGAAAATAATTTTAAATTATTATAATATATAAAATTTATTAACCAAATCTCATGTTCTGAATCTAGGTTTAAAACACATTTTCAAATTTATTTTTTACTCAAAACTTTTTTACTCCCTCCCACCCACACCATTGCCACCGCCACCAACGATTTTTCTTCTTCTCCTTGATCTCTACGTGGAGAAGAAGAAGAACATTTGGAATTTTAGGGCTTAAGGTGGCAAAGCAGGTGGTGGTAGACGAAGGGTTTAAAATTTGTTTTAAGAACTTTGTTTTTTTGATTTGGTCTCAAATCTATTTGGTTTGAAATTAGAACTCAAACTTGGATAAAAAAAACAGGCCCTTATAAGAAATGCATGTGAGGTCTAACTTCGGTTGTGTATGTTGCTATAATACTTATGCTCGGCACAAAATTTTCAATTAACCATCATAGATTAAAACGGGCACAGTTTCGGCTTCTTCTTCTTCTTCTTGTACTGGACTCATAATTGATTATACTTAGATTCTGGTTTGATCTAAGTAATTGATTATACCATCTCATTCTTCGTGCTTCTCTTCTTCTTTATTCTTCCTTGCTTTTCTTCGACACAAGAATTTGAAATATAATGAGAAGGGAAAAAAAAAATTTTAAGAAATGGGAAGAAGCCTGTGCCCAAATTTCATCATCTTCTTGAATTCATCCCATCTCCATCCATGTCCACTTTTCCAATAATCTCTTTACAATCTTCCAGTTTCTTCCCTTCTTTGAATCCCAAAGAAGAAAGCACCAGTCCCAATTCCTCCACCGTGATAACACTGTCTTTATCCCCATCGAAAACATCAAAAGCCTCCCTCAACTCCACATCTTCCTCACCGTTATCGTCGCTGTTTAGCTCTTCTCCTCCGATTCTTCTCTGCCCAACAACCAATCGAATGATTCGCAGAACTAGTCGAGATCAATCAAACCATCTCCGTTTGAATCCACCCTCCGAATCATATCCGCAATATCCTTCTCGCTCGTAACAATGCCGATATTATATTCTCAGCGAATCCCTCAGCTCCTGCTTCGTGATGTACCCATCGATGTTCTTGTCGAAAGTAGCGAAAACGCTCCTGAGCTAAACCTTGTCGTCGAACCCACTTCGCCGCCTTGAGCAATGGCCGGCCCGACGTGGGAAGAAGAAGAATCAAATGGATCCCTAAGTTCAGCACAAAACGACTGAAACCATACGAGAAGTTTCTTCCTGTGAAAATTATAAGTACTGATCAAACTAGCAAGGAGAAGAAGCCGAAAAATGTGCCAGTTTTAAAATTTTCTCCGATGAACAGTGCCCTTTTTGGGAAGGCGATGAACAGTGCATCAACGTGTGAAATGACGATTTTGCCCCTGTCTTTTTTTGACTGTTAGCCACGTAATGGAATTTACTAATATAGTGGTAGTTTTCACACGTTTTGAAAGTAAAGTGTTTGTAATTGCAGTTTTTAAAAAAAAGTGGTGTTTTTTACAAAACCCAATAATTGTGTGGTATTTGGTGCGTTTCACCATATATATATATATATATATTTCTTTTTACTTTTTTATTATTTGAAATTTTTATTTATCAATTTTCTCAATAATACTCCTCAAGAGTAAGAGTATCATATGTGCTCTTCATACTCTCATATTGATATTTAAAAAAATAATAAAAAAAGTGTTTGCACATGAATATGGTCTCATGCATAAATTTATTTAATGTGAGACCACATTCAAATATTCATAAGTTATTCATTGGTGTTAATGTGAGAGCACATGGACATTAGGGTTATGATCTATTCTTAGCACATATTCTTATTAAGAACAGATCGATTGAGATAATAGGCTTAATAGTTGCCAATTGTCGTTAATTTAATTGACTATGAAAATTAGAAATATGAGACTAGTCATGCGATTCGGGTGTTCCATATAAACTAAAATATAATCAGAAGTTAAAAAAGATAATTGCCCCTTTAATTGTGTGAACTTCAATCTTATGAGGAATAAAATGATTCCACTCGAGTATATTTTGGGAATATCGCATTCTAGTATTGTATAACACTATTTTTAGTGTTTCTATGTTAATTGTGGTCTTCGCTCTTCCTCTATTCCCATTTTAGTACTTGTCTTAGTTTTATGGTTACTTTAGACTCTATTTTTGTTTCATTTTTCTTGTCTGTGTTTTAAAATCACGATTGAACTCAAAACTTGAACCCCTCTACTAGAGAGATTGACCCTACTTCCATTACTACATTGATGAGCGTGTACTTATGTCTAGAATATGGTGGATATAGGTTTTATTACAAGTTTGTTGGTGTAACAATATTTGCATTAATTTTGTGAACCTAACTCTCAAGTTAATAAAAGGTTTAACAATTGTTTTTAATGAAAGAGATTAGTATGTTAAAAAACATTAAACTTAGTTTACATTATCAATAACATAAAAGAGGCTAAAACATATGAGCGCGCTATTTAAACTTGGTTCAACAAACTTTCCAAACATTATCGACATTAAAGTTCTTCCTAATTATATTATTATCTTTTAAAATCTCTTGAATGTCCAAAGAGATATCCCGGTGAGAGTTGTGCCATGTATGCACTAGCGGTAAGAAATCTGTGTGAAGATACCAATCTCCAACTACTTGAAGAATTGCCTTTGCTTCTATTTGTATTGGTGACAAAGTGAATAATTGATCTGCTTGTATATTCATTTTCTCTTTTCACCCAAAATTATTGACCAACTTGCAACACCCATATTTGATTTCTAGTGTCCCAATGCTGAATCAACCCAACATCAACTTTTCTACCCCTTCATTCAATGAAGCATTTTATTTTTCTTGAATTGTTTTTCCAAAAAGTTTGAGCTCGATAGAAATGTCTTGCCAGATTTCTCCTTATGTCATGTACTTGCTATTCAAAATCCATTCGTTCCTGTCATTGTTATGAACCACAATACGAAGAAGGATAGCGTGACTTGTTCATCATCAGGTGCCAAAATATACCAATCATTCACCCATTCATGAAACTATTGTTTCAAAGTTGAAACATAAAGTTGAAATTCTCCACTCTTTTTGATTTCTCACACTCAAGAAATAAGTGAGTAATGGACTCGGCTTATTTTCACGTCTTTCGCACCTTGTGTTGATTACCATTTCCATATGTAATAGTTCATCTTTGACTAGTAGTGCATTCGTTATAGCTCTCCACAACATGCATTTAACCTTTTTTGGAACTTTTACTTTCCAAAATCTCTTCTAAGTAGCAGACTCCATACTGTTAATGTTTTTATATGAAGATGGTTGTGACTTTCGCAGTTTCCTTTGATTTTTCTTCTAAGGAATACCCTTTATTTATCGTCATAGAATCACCTTTCTTATTTTTGACCCATATTTATTTAATATTTCACCTCTAGTCACCTGTATTGAAAGGTTAACAATTTTAATGCATATATGTTCTAAATTCATATTATGATTTTAAAGTTAAGGCCATGCATGACATTTTAATTAAAATATCATATATCAAATATATGTACATATATTTCTATCTTAACTTAAAATAATTAAGTATACATAATTTTACCAAAAATCACAAAATCATTATGAGAAACAGATCTAAGATAGGTTGAAAAACAAAACAACATATAAACTCCCTTAAGTAACTAAAAATATAGCATTTAGTACATTTGATTTTGGGTGTAAGTTCCTCACAAATATATGCACAAAGCTCAAGAATCTCTCTATATTACATACAAGCACAAGAACCCTTAGTTAGTATCAAAATAAACATATGCCCATATATGGACACAATTATTGTGTAAACATGGGAAATTCTCCAAAATCAAAATTTCCTCAAATATAAAACTATTTTTAATGATTACTCATAAACCCTAAGCTTCAAAGCTTTTAGCAGGACAAGCGCAACAGTTAAGTTCCTGGAATAACATATCTACTAAATAATCAATGATATATCATGATACCCAGCAAAAATATAAAATTTACAATGTCGCTGAATACGTGAATCAACCTCCATAAAAAAAAAATTAAAAAGAAAAAAAATCATTGTCAATGTAAAAAAGAAAATCATCCCACGTGCAAAATACCAAAATTTTTTTTCTATTTCACTGAAAAGAAATACAAAAATCTTACTTGGAAGAGGGAGTGAAGGCCAAGTATCAGAGTTCATATGACATGCTCGGAAGGCACGGGGAAAGGAAAATGCTAGAACTGGAAGCTTCAAGCTAAATAATGAACACCTAAAGCTTAAAAGGAATTGGAGAAGTCGCTAATCGTTTTGCCATTACGAACAAGTTCCATAAGAGAAAGTTTATATGTCAAATGGTGATGGTTGAGAACTTGCAACAGACTGCAATCGACTATCATTACTAATAAGAGTGAGAGATTGATAGATTGCGGCTGAACCATAGATTACATACGAGAGTGAGAGTCTTTAGGGTTCTTGCAAGCTAGGCCCATAAGCCTGTCGCCTAGGCCCAACAATTTTAGGGGCCCGATATGTTTTAAAGAGATTAATACAAGAGTGGTTTTTTTTTTTTTTTTTTTTACCCTTTCTTCAACTTACCCACATTCATTTTTGTTTTAAAGGGTTTGATGTAAAAGTGGGCCTTTTTTTCTTCTTTTTACCTCTCAAGTCTAGCATTAGTTTTATGCAATATATGTACTTAGTTTTGTGCAATATATGTACTTGATTTGTGCCATATCTATCCTATTTTTGTGTCATATTTGCTTTAGCTTTGTGCTACATATGTACTAGTTTTGCACCATATATGCACTAGCTTTGTGACATATTTGCACTAGTTGTAAGAAATATATTAAGACACTAATCTCCAACGAATCGTAGACATGCGATTGCTTCTCTTTCTATTAGTGACAAAACGAATGACTAATCTCCTAATACATTCATTTCTCTCTTTTCCTAAATTATTTGTCAACTTGTAGCACCCATATTTGATTTCTTATGTCCCAAGACTAAATCAATCCGTCATCAAACTTTTTGCCATATTACCCAACCAAAAAGGGAAGAGGGGGGTGGGGGGAAATGCATTATAAAAGAAGTTTGAAATCATTCAAGACCCTACTCACAAAGACAGAGAAGAAAAAAAAAACAATGTCACTAAATGCATAAAACAACCTGCATAAAATCAAATTTTCACTACCAATGCAAAGAAATTCATCTCACCCGCCTAATGCTCATAAAAAGATCCATATGGCTAAAAAGGAATATAAAAATCTTACTTGAAAGAGGGAGTGAAGGTCAATCATCGACATTGGTGGGACATGATAGGAAGCGACCAAGATTTAAAAGGATAAAACTGGAAGATTTAAATTAGAAGAATGAACAAGTAAAGCCTAATGGGGATTGGAAAAGTCTCTAACTACATTGCAATTACAAATATGTTCCATGAGGGTTGGTGCCAATACTACAAAACGAACAATTAGCAGTGCCCATTTGGAAGCGTTTACAACTAAAATCATCGTTAAAAGAGAAAGCACAGAGTATTGGATGCAATTTTGAAATAAGCGCTGCTAATTATGGAGAATTGACTGCACTTTTGAAATAACAATGTCCAATTTCTGCGCATTGGACACGGTTTATGAATAAGCACTGCCAATACTCTGTCTTTTAACTACTCTTCTTCACCAACTGGCCTAAATTTCAAACCAGCTGTCGAGATTTAGATAGTCAGTGCCGTTCTTCGCCACCCTCGCCGATCTCTGCCAACCTTGCCCATTATCTGTCATTTTCCTTCTCATTTTGGGAGTGAAAAGAATCTGGGAGAAGCTAACATTTTGGGCTTTGGATTTAAATATTGTCTGCGCCACCAGCTCCTCTGACACCATCTTCCAAAGCGCTCTACCGGTAATAATCGAAGCTCGTCTTCCAAAATGTATGTTATTTTATTTATACTCTTTTGTCATGCTTTTGTGTTGGGTTTTATTTTTATTTTTATAATTTATGTATTTCATTTTTATAATGATTTCTGCAGAAGATGAAACTTGTACTGGTGGTTGCAGATGCTGCCCTTAATGAGTTTACACTGGCAAAATTTATGTTCATTGAACACTCAGAAGCATTTGGGTGCCTAAATTCAAGGTCTCTCCAAAAGTCTATTCTCGCTCCGTTCTTACTAGCTGTTGGGTTCTTCTTGTCAAGGTAGTTTCCCAGCCTACCCGTTAAGTGCTAGATTCTTCTGAATCTATCACTATTCTTTTATTTTTTGTGTTCTTTTCAAATGGCAATAGTTGAGATCCTGTAGCAAACTACGGTAGTGATTTTTTTTTCATAAATTTGTTAGATTAATGCACACATTTATAGTTGTTCGAAATAAGTTCATGAAATTATTTATTTTATTTTTTTATTGAAAGAGTTTCATACTTTAAAGTCATAAAATTGAGTTACAATTGACATTAATATAAAGTATGCTAAACTATGTACTACCTAGATTTCATTTATGCAAACTTTACAAACACTATAGACATTAAAATTCTTTCTAATAACATTAGTATCTTCCAAAATCTCGCGATGAGTGTTGTGCCAGCTCTGCATTAGTTTTGTGCTATATCCGCACTAGTTTTGTGCCATATCTGCATTGGTTGTAAGAAATCTATGAAGACACCTATGTCCAACGACATGTAAACATGTCTCTACTTTCCATTCTATTGGTGACAAAGGGAATAAAAGGGAAAAAAAATCTCCTAGTATATTCAGCTTCTCTCTTTTTTTAAAATTATTTGTCAACTTGCAATACTTATATATTGATTTATGATTTCCTAATACTAAATCAGCCCATCATCAAATTTTTTTACCCTTTCATTCAATAAAGTACTTTCTTATTTTTCTTGAATTGTTTTTCAAAAAAGTTTGAGCTATCTATAAATGCATTGCCAAATATATTATTTTGTCTTATATTTTTTAAAAAAATCCATTCATTCCTGTCAAGCCATATAAACTACAATATGAAGAAGGGTAGTGTGACATGTTTATCATCAGGTGCCAAAATAAGTCAATCATTCATCCATTCATGAAACCGTTGTTTTCTTCCGATACCAAAGTTGAATTCTAAAGTTGAAGTTCTCCATGTTCTTTTTGATTTGTCACACTAAAGAAATAAGGGAGTAATCGACTTAGCCTCCTTTCTACATCCATCGCGCCTTGTGTTGATTATATTTCTCCTATGTAATAGTTCTTCTATGACTAGTAGGGTTTTTGTAATTCTTCTCCAAAACATGTATTTCACATTTTCTTGAATTTTAACTTTTCAAAATCTCTTCCAAACAGTAAACTCTATATTGTTAATGTTTTTAGACGAAGATGGTAGTGACTTATGCAGTTTCCTCTAAGAATTTTTTTTTTTTTGGGTAAGAAATACCATTTATTTGCTTTTAAAATAATATTTGTATTTCAACCTCATATTATTTTCTTACACCTTTGGTCACCTATTGTGAATAAAATTTGATGCATATAGGTTCTCAATTCCTAGTTATGCTGCTCTTTTAAGTTAAAGCCATGTATGATATTTTTATGAAAATCAGAATTTCATTTTATATCAATATATTCTAATTTAAAATAAGTAAGCATATATTTTCACTTAGAACAACCAATTAGATATATAGAGAGATTCAAGATAGTTTGAAAAACAAAATAACCATAAAAACTCCTGTAAATAACTAAAGATACAGCATATAGTACCTTCGACTTTGTATGAAATTTTTTATCAATTTGACCACATCACAAGAACCTTCTACCGTGCATACAAGCACAAGAACCCTTGGTCAATATCAAAATAAACATGTACCTACATATGAGCACATCTATTCAATAAATATGGGCAATTCTCCCAAAATCTTAAGTATAAAAATTATCTCAAATGTAAAACTATTTTGGAAGATTGCTCATGAACCCTAAGCCTCAAAATTTTTATTAGGACAAACTTTACAATAAGGTGCCAAGAACAACTTATCCACTCAATAATCAAGGACAAACAATCATAAGGTCGTACCCATCCAAAAACAGAGAAAATCACAATAAAATCGCAAAATCATTCAAAACCCTAGTTACCAAAACAGAGAATTGTCTTTAGTGTCATTGAAAACATGAATAGATTGTACTCTATAAAATCGAAACTTTTCCAATGAAAATAAATTCATTCCACAAGCACAATACTCAGAATAAATTTTATAGGCTAAAAAAAGGAATACAAAGATCTTACTAGGAGGAGGGATGGATGGCTTGGTATCGAGATTGGAGGAGTCTAATGGGAAGACCTTGTATCAGGAACGAGCAACTAAAGCCTAAAGAAAATCGAAAGAGCTGCCAATCGTATCACGATTATAGATAGGTGCCATCAGAGTTGGTGCAGATGTTAGATGGCGATGGTTGAGGCCTTGCAATAGACTGTAGCCAGATGTTGGGAGAGTTAATAGTGAAAGAATGACAAATTGCAGCTATGAGACATACCAAAGACGAGCATAAATGGCCTGTTCTTTTTGTTTCGTTTTGAAAACAGTTTTGGTTTCAACAGTAAACTTAATATATTTTAATCATATTCCATAATTTCCAATACAACTTTTTACTATTCAGCATCTACTTTTTATATTTTCAATACACACATTATAAAACTATTTTCCAAAACTTGTTTTCAAAATCGTTTTCAAAACGAGAACATAAAATTCTTTAAAGTTCTTGACTTTGAGATCAAATTTGACACTTTAAACTAATATTATATAATAATTGTATAATTGTTACACATATATGACATCAATATAGAATAAATATGAATTTCAATTCGATTTTAAGTTGTTGGAGTATTTTAATAAAGTAATTAGTAATTAAGGAATAATTGCATTAGATACAAATTAGCAAAATAGATATTTTGAATAAGAAATAAAATGTTTAACTAACAGATTAGCTAGGAAATAAATAAAAAAAAAAAAGAACTGAAAAGAAAAAAAGGCATGCAGTCTCTCACGTGACCATTTTTCAAAAAGTGTACACCTACGCGCCCATTCCACTTGTTTTTCAAAATTTTGGCCCCACAAAAGATCCACATGTCAACGTACTAGAGCGCGCGTACACATATTTATCCAATCGCGAGCGTAAAGCATCCAATAAACAAATAAGAACCCTTATCCCCTATTCCCAAAAAGAGCCAAAGAGGCGGGGAAATTCCAGTTCATTCAAATTCAAATTTTGATCGTCCCTTTATATTCCCAACGGTCCCAAGGATTCACTTTTTTTTTTTTCCAAGAACTCCATATGAACTACCAAGGTTTTCTTAAGAAAGACCTGAATTTATGTTCCTGATTTTGTTTTTAGTCTTGCCGAAGTTCGTGTTTCTCGGCTGAATTTTACAGAGATGAATTTTCATAATTTGAATCGAAGAGAGCTCCAGGCTCTCTGTAAAAAACACAAAATTCCTGCAAATTTGACGAATTTGGAAATGGCAGAGAAGATTACGGCCTTTTTTGTGGTAACCCTTTTATACTTTTATTTTTTTAAAATTATTTTGTAGTTTTCGATTGCAATGTGCTTAGTGTTTGAAATTTGTCGGATGTTATGTTTGGATTTCTTGGTTTCTTGATATTAAGTTACCTGCAGGTCAATGAAAAGGCCATAACTCAAGGGCCGCGGTCATGTTTAAAGGTTTTGGGTGAAAATGTGAGCGAAAATGAGTCTGATTTGGAAAATAGGCCAGCTAAGAAAGTTAGGTTTAGTCCAGAAAATGAGACAATTGAGTTTGAGAAATCAAAGGTCAGATATTTGGAGATACAGGGTCGAGGGAGGCGAAAATCGGTGATGTTTAAGGATAAGGATAGTAATGCTGTAGTCACTACTAGTTCTGACAGGGTGAATGTGGAAGTTAGGGAGACTAGAAGGTCCAGAAGAGGGAAATTATCTGAGGGAAGTGATGTTGTTGAATGTAAGGGAGGGAAAACGGCTGCGAAACTTGATGCTTCAAAGGATAATAGTATTCCTCACAATATGGTGAATGGGGAAGTCAGGGAGACTAGAAGGGGAAATCTTTGGAGGGAAATGAGGTTGAAAGTGGAGGGAAAAAGGCCACTGAAAATGATTGTGTACAGGATAATGGTACTATTGATGCTATGGTGAATGGGGAAGTTAAGGAGGTTAGGAGGTCTAGAAGGGGGAAATCTTTGGAGGGAACTGAGGTTGAAAGTGGAGGGAAAAAGGCCACTGGAATTGACTGTTTACAGGAAAATAGTACTACTGATGATATGGTGAATGGGGAAGTTAAGGAGGTTAGGAGGTCTAGAAGAGTGACGTTCTCAGAGGGAAGTGAGGTTGAGAGTAAAGCAGGGAAAGGGGTGACAAAAGGTGTGGCCTTGAAAGACAATGATATCGTCGATGATGCATTGGATGGGGACCTTAGGCAGGTCAGAAGATCTAGAAGGGGAAAAATCACAGCGGGCAGTGATGTTTTGAGGGGTAAACTCTCTGCTGCAGGCGATCTACCTTCTGACAATCTTCAGAATGAAGAGAAAACTGCGGTAAAGAAGCAGCTTTCAAGTAAAAGGGGGGTGCGGGATGAGGAAAGGAGGGAAACTGAAGGAGTTGGAAAGGGTTCTAAAAAAGGTTCAAATGTCCGGAATTTGAGGTCAAGAAAAGAGAAAGATTGTGAGGATGTTGCTGGAAATAAAGAAGCTGTGACAGAATCTGTCAGTGTCCAGCTAGAAGCAGAAGTAACAAGGTCCAAGAGGCATGTGGTGAAGGTGGAAAAGGTACGTCCCATGAGTAAAAATGTAACAAAGAATGAAACCATTCAACGTGGAAGGCCAAGAAGCAAGATTGCTGTGGAGGTAGAGGAAAATTCCGGAGTTGATGATAAATCTAAAACAGTTAATGTACAGGATAGTTCTCTAGTTGAAGGTAGACTTAGGAGGTCTCAGAGAAATGCTTCTAAACTGGAATGTTCAATTAGTATGAAAAGCACTGATGCTGTCAGCAATGCTAATAACAGAAAAGAGACAAAGAAGAGTAGGGATGCTGGTTTGGAAGGTGAAACTGCAACTAGTGGTAAAGGCAATTCTAATGAGAGGCCCTCTAGAAAAATTACACGCAATACTAAAAGGAGTGGGAGAGTTGCACTTAATGCTGAAATGGAAAAAACTGCTGAGAAAGAGAAGGGTAGATTAGCGAGATCTAATATTGAAGTAGAGGTTTCTTCCAATGTTGATATTCCTGCAGACGCCGATGCTGAGGCTGCTTCAACAGAAGCTCCAATAGATGCTGTCTTGGCTAATTGTATTAATGCTGAGCTTAGTGCAAGTGTACCTGAGTTTGAAACTACCATTCCTGCTGACTCAAATTTTCGACAGAGGGACAAGGTAGGCGCAACGCTAATTATTTGCTTCCATTGCACTTTTTATCTGCAGATAATGTTTGTCACTTGAAGCGGTTTAATTTGATTGTCTACTGTTATGATTTTAGAACAGTTTCTGGTACTTTTTCTTACAGTATTCATTATACTTTAACAGAAAAGCAATGCAAAACCAGTATAGATAACTTTTAGGTTATCAATTAGCTTTACTTTTCGTAGATTATGTATTTGAGTACCTTCAGTTTAGTTGAAAATACTCCTGAAACTAATAATAACTAGACTTATTTTATATTTCTATATTTTGCATGGAAGATCTGAAGCAGCTCCTGGTAGCCATGGTACAAGTATATAGCCTGCTGTCCATTATAACAGTGACACGATCAAGGCTACAATGTTTGTTTTGCGCATGTTATTTGTTTTGTTAATTATATCATTCTTGCAAATGCCATATGGTAATACAACAAAACAACAACAACAGCAGCTAAACCTTTGTCCCACTATGTAATAATAGAGGAAAAAATGGAAGTTCTTATTGTGTAACTACTGTAGTTAGTTATGGAAAACAAAAATGTGTTTTGGATTTGTTTTGAAATATTAAACGTATAGTGAAAATGTAGAAGGTTCATCACCACTGTTGGTTTGCTTTTATTCTTTTAATATTAGGTGGGACAATAGTTTGCTTTGTGGATAGAGTAAGACAGGGTTACAATGGATACAGGATCTGAACTGGTAATGAGTTGCATTGGAAACAACGAAAAATTATTACAGAATGCTAAATATGTTTTGAGATGTGTTTTGGGAGGAGATAACGTAGTGGCCTAACCTTTAAGGGTAACAAATTCTGCAGGTGAAGCATTCACTCATGACGAAAGAAATGAAGGTAATGATTCCAAGACAGCAACAGACATCTTGACAGCAGAAAAAGATTGCATGGATGGCAATTTGGAAATTTTTTATGATGAGTTAGATAAGCAGCATGGAGCAGTCGTGGAAAGCACAAGTTTTGAAGCACATTCCACATCTCTGTGCACTGTCCTTGTAGAAAAAGGAATGCTTGAAAATTTAAAAGAAAGAGAGCAGCCCTGTTTGGTGGAACTTAATTCTAGTGAACCTGAAAATTCCCTCACTCTTATTGATGCATGTGAAGGTAAGAATATCAAATTTCTTTTTACTTGTCTTTCGCTTTATGAAATGTCACCCATGCAGATGAATGATTTCGGGCCATATTATTTGTCTGCTGCAGTGACAAACTTCGAACATCATGAGATGAGCTCTTTTGAGGATTCTTACCCTGATGAAAATGGCAATTTAAAGACAGCACACAAGAATTCAGAAGACTTATGGGAACTAAAATCACCTGATGCTATTGGAAGAAGTCAGCTGGATGGAGGTGTTAACTGTGATGATGATATTATTTACCCATCTGATGTGCAAGAGCAGGTGTTGGTCTTCACTGAACCATCAGCAAAAGCTGTTGAGACAGAAACTAAGTTTAGTGGAACTTTCTATGATTCCAAAAGTGTGGAGTCTCCTAAAACCTCTCTCTCCGTGGGAATGGATGGTAAGTATCATATCTCTTCATGCTTGCAAGAACACTTTCGTGGAGCATTTTCTGTTGGAACTGTAGAGAAGATTGTGGTTTTATTTGTAATTGCATGCAACCTGTCTAAGAACAAGTTTTAAATGTACAGTCAAATGACCTTGTGTTTTCTTTCATTGACTAAAGTCTATATGCTTTGCATTCTTATATGTAACATTACTCATTGGACAAAATTGCAGGGGAAGCATTTAAAGCTGTGTACTTGGAGACACATTTAGAGATGAGTGCACAATCACGAAGTGATCAGAACAGTGGTGTTGAGAGTCTTGAGACTGAACTAGATCAAGATGGACATGAAGAGTTTGAACAGCTTAAACCTCTGGAGGATGGGCCTAATTGTTCTTTAGAGTCTCAAGAGTTGAATTCTTCTGTAAGAACCAAGTTCGGTGCTGTACAGGACAAAATTGGCCCTGGAAATGGAGATTCTGTTACCAAGCCTGACCTGGATCACTCTTTGCAGTATAATGAGTCGAATGATGGTGGAAAAACTAGTTTTAGCCTTATACAACATCAAGATCTCCCTGATGATGTTGATCCCATTGCTGCATGTGATGTAGAGAAGGTGGTTTTGTGTGGTGAAGGCACCCAAATTGTTGTAGGTAGTGAAGGTACAGAACTTGAACAAAGTTCAAGTAAGTCTTGTTCAAGGAGCAACAGTCCCAGAAGTCCAGTCCATTATTAACACACCAACGTAAGCAACCATTGTTCGCTTGCTTTACTTTTATTCAGCTTGGTATTCCTGGTCTATTGCTTTGATTATTTCCATTTTAAAACTTTGAGCATCTGCGGGAGATAAGACTGAAAAGTAAGCACTGTCTTTTGAATGATGGTAACACGCTTAGTAAGACTGAAAAGTGCACCTTTGAAACGCTCAACTTGAATGTCAATCTGGAATTTCTATTCGAAAATGAGTGGGGAAAAAATTTAAAGAACTGTTACTCGGAATAAACGATATAATCTTTTTCACATGTTATTCAGGATCCGGAGTTTGCAGTGAAGTGGAAACAAAAGAGGAAAGTGTTTCCCTGGGGCTGGAAGCATTCTTCATGACTGAAACTCCTTCAACTGGTGACAATGCTGATATAGAAAAATGCACCATGTCGATGGATACATGTTTGAATCCGGTGGGTGATACATTAGATAATGATCAGCCTGAACTCATGATGGAAGGTATGGACAAGGAAAATTATGATTGTGAGGGGGCCAAGTATGTAGAAATGAATGAAGTTGGACAAGAACCCATGAACCTGGCAATGAGGAATTCTGATGAAGTTAGAAGTCCTCACCATCATACTGCCTTCATAGAAGGTGAGAAAATAACATAATTTAGATTATTGTTTCTTTCACTACCTTTATTCCCCAAATGCTGTTTCAGAATTTCAGTAGGATATTTTGCTGTCTTTCTTGCAGTTTCTATTACTGAAAATGAATGTTTGTGTATCAGTTTTTGTACGCATTCCTCTAAATAATACTGAAGAATATGGCATTATGTGGACCTGGTTTGCACCCTAAAGTGTTATTCAGTTATACAGGAGCTGAGAATTTGTAAACCGTGTTTTATATTCCTCGGGGCTATGAATTTGTTAACTGTTATTGATATTCTTTTAATTTAACACTTCCTGATTAGACCCTAGAGAAAGTCCTGGTGCTGCTTATGGGGGCAAGCTTTCACCTTCAGTGGATACCAATTACGAAAAGGAAGGTTAGACCTGATATTTGCGCTCATTGGATTATAAATATGTAAATGTGGTATTCATTCTTGGAAAATCATATGTATATATGTATGTATATACATATTTCATTTTTTCCTGGACGTAGAAAACCAAATTTGTTAGGTTTCTCAGCTTGTTATTTTCACATTCAGAGGCACTCGTTGACACTGTGGACTGCAAGAAATACTCAGAGCTAAGGATGCAATCAAGTAAACAAAGGAATGGAGTTCACAGAGATTTTCTGACTGAAGCAAATAAAGATCTTGAAGAGGGGCTGATCCATAGAAAATTCTCTGACTTTGAAGAGAGTGCTCATTTGATGGAAGCTTTTGATGATCATTCTCTGCATGATAAGATGGATTCATCTGTAACGCATAAGCTTAGCTTGATACAGGATCAAGTTATATCTGGTAGCGATGCTGTCGAGATAGCTGAATCGAGTGAGGGGATTTCATCTCCACCCGATGTACCTACCATGCAGATAATTGAAGGAAGATGTACAGAACTGGACTTCAGTGCCCGAAAATCGAGCTCAATAAGTTCAATTCCCCCAAATTCTGATTCCATCTTTAAAAATCAGTGTATGCTCACTTTTTTTCTTGTCTTTTCATTTCTTGAGGATTTCATCTAATTATGTTTGTTTTGACTCTGGTGCAGCTGTTGGTATGAAATTCAAAAGCAAACATTGTTTCTTAACAGATGATAAAGAACAAAATCAAGGTCTATTTTATTTATTTATAATTAATCTCATCTTCGGTGGTTTTTAACTATGTTGTATGAGAAAATTGACCAAATTTTGCTCATGCAGAGAATCATTATAGTAAATTGAACACATTTGAAACTTGTGCCTTGTAAACTATTGATTCAGGATATGAAGCTTGCTTTGAAGGTGGAAATAAAGAGGAAACTGATTCTGTGCCAGCTTTATCCATCATACAACCACCTCCATCTAATAATGATGATGGTTTAGAAAGATCTGACGTATTATTGGACGGAGGGTCGAATGAGATGTCAGAAGGCATGAAACCAAAAAAAGAATGTTTCTCTGATTGCAAATCTGCTAAAGAAAGAGAGACACAAGAAAATGATCAGGTTGAAGAAGGCGGGCCAATTGAGATGGTGACCAGTAATACTATTGGAAGTGAAGCTGCAAACTCTGCTATAGAATGTAAGAACTGCTGTGCTCATGGTTTCTCTGATTCCTGTCTTTTAGTATTTTCCATGCATGCTGTTCTTACAATTTTAACTATTGGAACAGTTGATGGTTGCCCTTTACATGCTGCGTACATTGCTTTGCAGAACAGCAATGATAACGAGCAAGGTTTGCTTCTTCAATCATCCTTTAGAAGATTCTGTAACCTGATAATATATTATACTGATCTGTTATTCTAAAATATGATAGTTCAAACATCTGTATTACTACCATTTACCGAGCCAGCCAGTATACCAAATTCTAAGTTGGAGGAAAATGCTTCAAACCATGAAAATGCAATGGAATCAGTGATGATGTCTATTAGCATGGGAAGAGAAGAGGGACTCTGTCAACTTGATGATAAATCAACCAAAGAAGAACAAGGTTTGTAGTTTACCTCTTGTCATGATCATCAAATATGTGAACAGTGAGTGAATTGCAAAACTGATGGGCAAAATGTTTCTTAATCCATTTGTGCAGAAAAAGAGGTTTCAGGTCATGAAGACTGCGTAGATGTTGATAATGATTATAAACAGGGCATGACTTTGGAGAATATTTTTACTGATGCTTTTGATAATATTAGTGGTGAGTTGAATTCTAGCATGACTAGAACTGTAACAACCTTTTTATACAATTACAACTAAGCCTTTGTCCCACTGCGTGGGATTGGCTGTATGATTCATATCCCGCCATCGTGTACTGTCAACACACATTGGTTCATTTTCAAATATAACAACCTTTTTCATGTGATTTAATTTAATTGTTACACTCATTCTTCTTTTCTTGTCTCACTGCGTGGGATTGGCTATATGATTCATGTCCCGCCATCGTGTACTGTCGACACACATTGGTTCATTTTCAAATATAATAACCTTTTTCATGTTATTTAATTTAATTGTTACACTCATTCTTCTTTTCTTGTCTCTTCATACAGAAGATGAACTCAGAATGCTGTTTGGTACCTCTAACACCAGTTATGAGAATGCTACTAATCATTATCCTGCCAGTGATTCTCTCCATGATTCTATTTCCCATGTTGCTTCAGCTGAGGACACGGATGGTTTAATTTTGGAGGAATCTGATGGCACTCTACCACAGCCTGATGAGCAAAAAATTGATGTAGGTGAAGGTAATCCAAGTAAAATTTTTACCTACTGGGAGATTTGTTGTTTTTAAAGGAGTCATGTTATAATGGTAAATAAATCTGTAACAATTCAGTTTGTGGTGTCTCTAAGGATCCTTTGTAGAATCTGTTGTCACTAAGAAAATTTTGCATGGAACCTGAAGATTTCTTATGTGTATATAAATGTTTACTTGTATAGGGTTATTGATTGATCTTGATTTTATTCTCAGAAACATTGAAAGATGATGAGCATGCTGAATCTGGGGCCGAAGTCCATACGCTCAGTTTTGACGCTGAAAACCTGAACAGCACTCCACATGGTCATTTATTAATGAAGGCAGCAGAATTCATTCCATTGGTTCAACCAGAAGCAGTAAGTGTTGAAGAGCCTGTCATTCCTGCTTCAGAAAATGACGCGCCAGATATGGAACTTGATCAAGGCAAAGTGGGAGATTTGGTAGAAACTGAAACCAAATCAATATCAGGAACGACAGCTGATCAATGTGCTGAAAATGCAGATGAATGTCAGCAAAAAGCAGTAAGTGTTGAAGAGCCTGTCATTCCTGCTGGAGAAAATAACGCGCCAGAAGAACTTGATCAAGGAAAAGTGGCCGATTTTGTAGAAATGGAAACCAAATCAATATCAGTAACGGCAGCTGATCAATGTGCTAAAAATGCAGATGAATGTCAGCAAAAAGCAGTAAGTGCTGAAGAGCCTGTCATTCCTGCTGGAGAACATAACCCGCCAGATGAAATTGATCAAGACAAAGTTGCAGATTTTGTAGATACTGAAACCAAATCAATATCAGTATTGGCAGCTGATCAATGTACTGCAAATGCAGATGAAGGTAAGCAAAAAGCAGTAAGTGTTGAAGATCCAGTCATTCCTGCTGGAGCAAATAACGCGCCAGATAAAGAACTTGATCAAGGAAAAGTGGCAGATTTGGTAGAAACTGAAACCAAATCAAAATCAGGAATGGCAGCTGATCAATGTGCTGCAAATGCAGATGAAGGTAAGCAAAAAGCAGTAACTGTAGAAGAGCTTGTCACTCCTGCTGGAGAAAATAACGTGCCAGGTATAGAACTTGATCAAGGCAAAGTGGCAGATTTGGTAGAAACTGAAACCAAACCAATATCAGGAACGGCAGCTCTTCAGTGTGCTGCAAATGCAGATGAATGTAAGCACTCTTTGATGTTAATTAATTATGGTTAGTGGTGATTTTGACAGAATTAGTAATGCTGATGGCTTCTATTTGCTCTCAGTTGCAGCCCTCGAACGCGATTTGGTTTCAAAACTGAAGACTGACTCCGCTCGAAGTAAAAATTTAGGTGCTGCGGCTGGTGAGAGCATTATTAATTCAGCTGCCAAATATACACCGAAAAGGAAGAATGCCAGAACCATTCTGATACATGGAACACCTAACAAGCTACAAATGGCATCTCATATGAAGGAAAATGCACCTATCTCCAAGCTAGAAAAGGTCGGTAGTTTGACATCAGTGAGACCAACAGCAAAGCGGTCTGCCCTGAAGCGTATTCCATGGAAATAGAAGGGAAGTTTGTGAAGAACTAGGAGCTGTGAAGGGGAGGTGATCCTGGTTACAAAAGCATAACTCATGCAAGTAGGTATTGGTTTTATTTTATCTCTCTGCATTCTGTGGTGTGACATACTTTTGCAAATGAAGTTTGCCTGATTGATTCTTTCTACTTTTTCATTTATGTTTGTGGATTCTAGAGTGACATGGTTCTGTATATGATACTATCTGCCAATGGCATGAAAAACTGAACAAAATTTTTGTTGTTCAGTGAAGATGCAGTTGATATTGTGTGATTGAATGCAATTTAGAAAGTGTTTGGCGTTTGTGTTCTTTAACATTGTAAACTGATAATGCTAGAAATGGTCATGATGGATATAGCATTTATATTAATCTTTCAGAAGTGTCAACACAGCAATCATGAGCAATCAACAAGTACCTATTAAGTAGTCATCCACTGACAAAAAAGAACCAAAGAGAATTAAGAAATGGACATTCACTGAAGAAAGCAAAAGCAAAGAACAAAAAGAGAGAGATCTTATATATTTTAACTGAAAAAAACTAAAAAAATATGAGAACATTCCTTGTATCGGGCCCCTAACCAAGAAAGGGAATATAAATTATGAAACTTTATGTTCTTTTGGGATTACAAAGATTCTTATCCACTTTTTTTCCTTTCTTTCTTTCTTTCTTTTGTTCTCCCAAACAACAAATCCCAAATTTTATCAAAAGAATCAATGATAACTTTGCAAACAAATTTTAGTTTTATCTAAGGCTCCGCTCTTTTTATCTACACAACACCCACTCTTTTTTTTTCTGCCATTTTTGATGATTCTCATCAATAAACACTGGTTTTTCTGTCCTCGGAAATCTCCTTCAACCAACCTGGAGTTTCCTATAATGCCTTTTGTGTATCTTCTTACGAACAATCCAAGCCACAAACCTCTAATACAATACCACCCTTGTCCAGAAAAGGGTTGATTCTGACCCATAAGAGGGAGAAGATGGAAGCTAGCAGTATGGACCACACCACAATAATCGTCGGAACTCCATTCTGCTTCCCCATCATACCTTTGAGGAATGGGTATAAATGGACAATGACCCAGAAAGCAAAGAACAGCTTGCCGAAGAGTGGACCCCAAGATTCATACCCGTTATTGATAGCGTCCGACACCCCAACCACGACGCCGATGATGTTAATTATCAACAAGGTCATCGGAGGGATCAATAATGATGTCCACTTGAACAGATAGAGCTCAGAGAACGCCCCATCATCGGCTGCTTTTGATGTGACAGTAAAGTTTGTGTTGACACCAGCTAAAACCTTGAGCAGACCTTGGAACAGAGCAAAAAGATGGGACGAGACACCACCAATGACCCAAAACTGCTCGTTTCTCCACCAGTCATCGATGCCGACACCTCCCCACTGCATCTCCAGGATACTGGTTGCAGCAATCAATATAAAAAGACCCATGAAAATAATACTGGCATAGTTGCTGATCTGTAGGGAGGAAATGAAATCTTGTTAGCTGAGACACTATACAATTTACATGCTTAACATTAAAATAAACAACATTTTTTCGAGGCTCAGGAAAAGTATCTTGTAATTACCTCTGGCACGATGAACTTCCCGGTTAAAAGACAAACAGCGGGCAAGGTACAGTAAGCGATCAAGGGGACAGACGTTAATGGATAGACAACTGAGTTTATGTATGAAAATCGCTCCAGCGACTTCAACCCACAGCCATACCCATACCATATTGGACAATGTCTGCTCAACAAAATTTCAACAGATCCCAAGGCCCACCGAAGAACTTGATGCAAACGATCTGACAGATTGATAGGAGCAGAACCCTTGAATGCAGGTCTTTTAGGAATGCAGTACACTGACCGCCAGCCATGGCAGTGCATTTTAAACCCAGTCAAGATATCCTCAGTGACGGATCCATAAATCCAACCAACCTGATACATAAGTGAGTCAGCTTGCATAACGCTCAAGCTCGAGAAATAGAGAAGATTTGAAAATAAAATGAGCAAACTGGAAAGTACCTCTTTGCCCCATTCCGTTTTATCTTCATAACCACAACTGATCACATGGATGGCTTCTTTCAAGAGTGCCGAGGGAGATGCCCCTGGAGGAACACCACCGTCTTCAAGAAGTGTAGAAGCAATAAATACGGGTGACTGTCCAAATTTTTTCTCCCACTTAATCTGAGGCATGAGGGATGACTTCTCACTATCAATTCCTGCAAAACAGTTCAGATCAGCATTGTGGAAGAATGGCAATGGAAAGAAAGTAAACAAGGGTGGATAGCAATACTACTGTCAAAATATGTATGGAAAGTGACAACCCTATTACTTAAGAGAATCACGAATTATAGCCTTGAAAGAAAGACTGGACATTTGTCAGCTTAAAAACTCAATACAGGGGACTGAAATATAAAAAATGCATGTCCTTTTGAACTGAGGGAGTTTTGAAAGTAAAATTTCATGTGGACGACTACCAGTATACTTATTGGTAGATGTAAATGGCTCCTTGAATCCAATTTCTTACCTTCGATTCCTTCTTCAATATTTTCAAGAGCATGTATTTGAGTTGATGTTTCCCTGCCTTTTGTCTTCTTCTTATCCTTTGATTTCCCCTTCTTATTCTTCCTAGATCGGAAACAACAGCAACACCACTTTGGCAAACAATTGCATGTTTTACCTGGGGGTTTCTTCTTTTTAGGAGCATCATATCCATATAGTGCTTGCCTCCTGAAGACACAACCAGTTCCAACATAAATTGGACCTTGGATCCCATCAAGTCCCTTCATATTTATCTGTCATCGGTGAAAGAGATACATATTAGCTTCTTAGAAGAGTATTCAAGAGCTTAAAATCCAAATTTATGTATAAAGATCTATGTAAACAATGGAGTGCAATATTAGAGGCGCATTACATACATCAAAAAAGACAACATTGCGATTTGAGTATCTATCGTGACGATCAATGCCATCAAATCTTTGAGGAAACTGCACATAGCAAATTTTCTTCCCTGATGTGGGGTCCATCATGAAGCACATAGCCTCTCGAAGAGCCTTACTGTTATTGATGTAATGATCACAATCAACATTCAGCAGGTAAGGGGCATTTGAAATGACCGCTGAAACCCGAATCTGTAGTGACAGTTTCAGCCAAACAGCATAAAAATCAGATCACATTTAGTTTTAAGAGGCACATAATCACGCACAAATATACAATATACTTACCAAAGAATTCATGGCTCCAGCTTTCTTGTGGTGTTCAAATCCTGGCCTTTTCTCACGAGAAACATAGATAAGACGGGGCAACTCATTTCCTTCAATATCACGGACACCATTATGACCCAGGAATACCTGTGAAAATAAGTAGGAATTACATATATTCCCAGAGAATAAATCATTACCAGAAAATAACACTCGTATGAAAACATGTCCATACCTGAATCATTCCAGGATGATCCCTGACAAGATTTCCAGGCCAAGGAGTTCCATCCTGCATGGTCCAACCATCCTCAGGAACCTTTTGCGCCATGGCAACCAGCCCATTTATACGCACTTTGAATTCCTCGTAATCTCTCTGCACGAGAAAAAAGGGACAGACAATTTGAATTTGAGGATTAGTAATGGTTAACCTAGCCGCTGATCAAAAGCTTATGCTCTTCAAGTACACTTCAACGCTTAACCTAATCATGCCATCTAGCTGACGTCCAATACTTCAGAAAAGTAGGGAAAGAAAAAAGGAACAAAAAAAAATATCCTTAATACATATATATATATATATATATATGGCAAGCACAATGCAATTACCTTCATTGCACGGCGCTCCCTCACAAACGTAGGATCTACTTTGTCTCTGAGATAGTCAACCTTCTGAGCGAAGTACCATTCTGGTGCTCTAGGCTCTATGGTGAACTTCTTGCAGAACGGGACCCATTTTCTTGCAAATTCAGAAGTCTCAGAAAGAGCTTCAAAAGTAAGCATAGCAGCACCATCATCGGATACATAACAGGCAACCTTGTCCACTGGGTAATCCACAGCAAGAATGGAGAGAACTGTATTTGCAGTGATAAGTGGAGGTTCTTTCAATGGATCCACTGTACTGACAAATACATCAACAGCAGCTAACTCAGAGGGCTTCCCTTCTTTCTCATACCTGGGAGGAAAGTTCAACATATAAAATTTTGAGAAACGAATAAAGATGTAAAAAGGAAGATTACGTAAAAACAGACAGAAAAGTAGATGTTCAGGATCATTCATGTGCATTTGTTTAGAGGGTAGCCCAAAATGTCAGACAAGAAATAAGTACCTGAGTGATAATCTATCAAGATATGTCTCTCGCTCAATTGGGAACCACTTTGGAAATTGATCAAAGATCCATGATACAGCAAACCATATCTCACATATAATTGAAGTCAGCCACAATCCATATGCATCATGCACAGGATGGCGAATTCTATAATGGAAAAATAGGCCCAGAACAGCCATACGGATCAGAATGATCATTCTGTATGGACTTATCTTGCTTGAGGGAATGGGTAACTTTCTCGAAAGCGGCTGCCTGCCTTCGTCCATCCTGTGGAGGAGATTAATAATGTTTGATTAACAAGTCAAAAAGTTTCTGGAGAATGTAAAAAGGCAATAATAGCCTATAGAGGAAAAAATTGATTTGGCGAATCACTGATCATCTTATTGTTTATCAACCTTGCAAAATAAAAACCAACACATTTGTAACATAATTCTGTAGGCTCACACTTCTGAGAGCATCATGTTCATGCCAATGACAATTATTATCTGACAATGGTCATGAGCATTACATTTCACTCAGCCAATAAGCATGTCTAACTTCCCCCCAATGAAAATGTTGATAGGAAAATAATTCTGGAGGGCGTTACTTCTAGGAACAAGTTAGGCCATTGGTAAGTAAAAAAATTCACAAGTCAATTGTTGAAATCCATTGCTACAAAGAGTCAGGTTACGTACAACTAACGCCAATATATAGGACCTACTCAATGCTACAAACTAAAGTGTCTTTCTGCTCCCAACATAATTTAAAAAGTTGTTCGCATTTTCATATATCCATCCATACAAATCAAGAGACACGAACTCATAGGTTAGCGCCTAACTCAATTCGATAGTCAGGTTGCAACTAGAATGTACCATATGAATATTTCACTAAAAAACATTCCAAATATGGGCTCACTCTAATGAGGCATGCAGCTTAGTCTAAATACCAAATAAGTCAGATTTGCAACGAAATTTGGCAATATTATCCAGCCAGCTTAAATTTCTATTTAGTTTCCTACTAGTATCAATCAGAGAGTGACACGACGCACCACATAAGCTAAATGTTATCTACTAGCAACCGTGTCATTTCATCCCTCGTCCCTCACTTACCTGCCGACAAATATACCTCCTTTTGTCTCACTATATTCCACTCGATTTCATAAATTCCATTTGCTATAACCGTAAAAGCTATTCTTCTCGGACAATATTGGTGCGGATTGTCAAAGATACACAAGGGACCACTCCACAATTCTAATACCATCCTTTTTGTCGCGCTCAAATCTATAATTTCCCTTGCCGTTTGTCGGTAATGCAGAACTGCAATCAATGCATTTGTTCGCGGAAAGTACCAATTTATTGCATCAACCACAAACAGGTTGGAGTCCGTTGACTGTGCAAGATTGCAGATTTTCAAAACCAACCTCGTGGCAAGGCATTAACTTGGTCAGAGGCCAATCCAATGGCTAACTCCAGCAAAACAACTCCTTAGTTTATGTGGATAGAAAAAAGAAGGAAAAAGCCATACTAACAACCATAACATATCCAATTCTGCAAATATTGATAAAAAACAGACCCTGGCATAGTCACTAAGACTTGAAATAAGAAAATGTAAAATTACAGAACTGCAAGCAAAACCATCCAAGAAAAATAAGATAAACACGGAACTGAAAGTCAAACCACCGACAATAAAAGCAAATAAAGATAATGCACCTACTTTGGCAGGTCAGGATCATCAAACTCATCCCCATCATAATTGCCACCACCTTTATCTCCTTGATGTTTAACCACTTGGAGTTTCTCATTCTGTTTTCTCTTCCATTCTTCCATTCTATCCTTCCACGCAACAGTACCATATCCATAAACAGCAAGATCCTTCTTGGGATCCATGGGGCGTGGTGGCACTGCAAGATCAAACATCCCAATTACATCAAAACAGAAATTTTAAACTACTTTTTCAACAAATAAAATTTTAAAAAATGAACACATTAACATACAAGACATGGAGCTATCAGTAAATGGCACAGGATGGACTCTCTTTCCGCGGCCCATGAAAGGAGGGATAATCAGAGCATGCTTATCTGCTGAAATCCCATCATCCTTCACAACAGAAACTCATTTAGTCAAAATTTAAAACCCAAAAAGTAACTGAATTAAGCAATTGATCAAAGCCATAAGGGTGTGGAGTCAATCTACCTCTTGACCATAGGTAAGGAGAGGAATCTCCGGGTTAAGAGCTGCATCCATCTCTGATGGTGTAGTAATTCCAGATGCATTAACATTACCGCCACGACCGACATTAAGCCGAGCAGCCAGTGCTGCCTCAGCAATCTGGTGAGGGTCATTGCTGCCATAATCAAATTCATGCTCCAAATCATCAAATCCATCCTCGTCTTCATCCCCTTCAACTCTTGGACTCCCTAAAATGACATGGAGAACTCATTAATTGCAAGACTATGACTTTGGACCATAAAAAGTACACTTCTGGGAAGTGAAAGTCAAAGACAGTAGTAATAATGGGATAAAAGGATTACCTTTTATGCGTTTGTATCTGGTTTTGCATTGAGGGCAAACTTGATTACCTTCCCTTCTCTCATACTCATAACAAGGTCGACAAACAGGGAAAGCACATTCGTTGCAGGCCACAAATGGCTCTCCATCCACAGTCAATTCAACCTCATCCCCACAAATCTGACAAATCTGTCCACTCAATTCCTTCACAGAGGTCACCTGCGAGCAAGGAGAATTGGACAATGAGTGCATCAGATCAAGAAGAATTCTAGTAAAAATTAATATTACAGTGACAATTCAAACAAAAACAGCAACAGAAGTTGAGAGAATTCAATGACTAGTTACTAAAACTGTACAAGGAAGTAAATTTGGGAAAAAAATTCCTAAAATCTAGTCCCAATTAAATTCGCTGGCCGAAGTTGAAATCAGGGTCTTTAAGATAAGAAAGAATAGAGAAATCTAAGCTTTCATGGCTCAACAGGACACAAACCCACCAAAAGTAAACAGGCAACGAGGACCAATTCAGCTTCAAAATCTCAACTTTGAAGAAACCCAAAATGGATAACTTGGCATCCCAAACAACCAAGAATGTGGTCAGAAAAACCAAAAAAAGAACTAAGTTTGAGAAATTTTTGTCGGTGGCTGCTTAATGAGAGGCAAAAAAAAAAATAATTAAAAAAGGGAAAAATTAAAAAGACGAGATTTTGAAGGCACTCACCCTTCCAATTTCATCAGCATTGATTAACACGAACTCATTTCGGTTATGTGAACCAGCAATAAGCCTCCCTTTGGTATCCATCAAAAACTCACACTCACTGAAAGTGAGTGCCCCTTAAAACACCTTCAGAATGAAGAGAGAAAGAGACTGTCGCCTCTTCCACAAACCCCTTTCTCTTTCTCTCACTGAGACGCGCCTGAGAAATCAATCTCTCACAGAAGAACCATTGTTTTTCTCCCCTGTTATTCTTTAGGCCGCACCCTTAAGAACCCATCACAAGAAACGCCAACCCCACATTAAAGAATGACTGAAAATGATACACTAACACACACAAACAGTAATAATCCCTAATGTGATTTACTCTATTAATAATAAAACTCCATTATTCCACCAAAAATCACTGGTAAGAAAACAAATAAAAATGAATTCCCTCAAACTCAAAGCTGACCTTTTGAGCTGAGATTCTTTTCTTCAGAGAGAAACCCAAGTTTGGGATAAAAATGGGTCTCTCTCTCTCACTCTCACGCTCTTTTTTATATTTGCTTGGATCAAAGACTCATTGAATAGTGGATACCGCTGGCGTTGAATAAGAGATTTAGAAAAAAAAAAAACAACACAACAATGACTACACTGTTTTTTTCTCCTTCAAATATACTAATTCTTTTCTTCAAATGAATTTCCCTACAGATTTTAATGGGGGGTGGGGGGAGAGAAGAGGGAGGGAAGAAGGTTTGGTGGGGTTGAAAGTTCGCAGTAAAAATAAAGAGACAGAGATCGATCGGTGCGATGACGAATTCCTTTTGTAATTTTTTATTATTATTATTATTTATTCCATGGTTAGTAAGAATAATGGAGGAAAATTAAAAAATGGGGAGGGGTATTTTGGGGGTTTTGATCAGAGGTGGGGTCCAGGGTGAAGGTGGTGGAAGCCGGTGGGGGAGATGGAGGGACCCAACTTCCCAACCCAAGCATGCCTGGATGCGGTGGCGCCTCTTTTGGACAGTTGGCTACCGAAAAGGGTAGGTTAGTCAATATGTATACGCATGTGATTTATTGTATTTTGTTTGGAAGTTGGTCGTGGGTTCTTTGGTAATTTTACTGTCTTAGTGGATTTTTTATTATTATTATTTTTTAATGTAATATTTTTGTAATGTTATTTCATCTCATATGGTCTTTTAACAAATTATTGAACTATTAAATTTTAATTTCAATGAATTTTTAGTATATTTTGAAGGAGAAATAACTATATTGCAAGAGATATTACATGATGAAATCATGCAGTTACCAAAACCTTAATAAATCCAATTACATATTTCGCTCCGGATTAAGTATAAATTGAAAAATTGTTTTCCTTTCAATTAAAAAAATATGATTGTATTAAGAAGAACAAACAAACCCCCCCCCCCCCCCCCCCCCCCCCCTTTTTAAGTTTTCATTGTTCAGTTTTAAATTTGATAGCTTAGTGGTTGTCCATTCTAGTTTTATTTTATTTTTATCATTTTTTTTCCTCAACAAAATACTTAAAAATTGAAGGAAAAAAATTACCACTATATTTTTTGAGATAATAAGATGTTTCACAATAAGAATTTTTTCAGGAGGGAGTATTTACTCTACAAAAATGTTAACTTGTTATAATTGATCATTATAATCTTGGTATCTTAATAAAATTAAGTGTAAACGTCATGTTTCAAACCGAATACTTAAAATCTGGATTGATTAAAGAGTAGTATTTATTGACAGGAAAAATAGAAGTGTTTCTCATTATGAAATGATAAAAACACCTTATGATATATCCGTTTCACTAACTAAAAGGACAAATCCTAGTTAGCCAACCCAAAAAAGTTTAATTAATTGAAAATTCTTAGAAAAATTAAATATGGTTAAAAAAATGGAAAATGCAACTATGTTTTTTTTTTTAATAGATAATAAAAGGTTTAAAACTAAGAATTCCTTTTTGGAGATAGTATTTACTTTACAAAAATGTTAAATCATTATCGATTATTATAATCTTGTTATTTTAATACGATTAAATGTAATCGTCATGTTTCGAACCGAATATCAAAATTCGAGGCTATCTAACAGTAAAATTTATTGAGAAAAAAATAGAAATGATCTTCATTATGAAACGACAAAAATACCCTTTTGAAAACACTAACTTACTATAAAAAAATAAAAAAAAGAAGTGAATCAACACCCAAAAAAATTATTAAAATAAAAATATGGTGAAGCACATATGAGAAAGAGACAATGAATGCCTCTATCCCCAAGAGTGCTGCATACCAAATTATCACGTATTTGTAGTTTGTACTTGTTGAACTCTCTAGTAAAGAAACAACTATTTCGATTTCTCACCTTTTTTTTTACCTCCTAATTTCATAATTAGTTCAACTGTCAACATTTGTTACCGTTTTTTGAAAATGTGCATGGTTTAATGAAGTAAACTAAATATTTAGGGAATATTACATCCACACACCTCGGAATATATAAAATTATCAATTGATCCTTGAGTTTTGTTAATGTTAAATACTCTTTTGAACAATAATAATTACCCTTGTATTTTTTTTTAAATTACAAATACCCTCTTCTTCTTTTCTTTTTTTTTTGTCATCGATTCCAATATTCACTGTATTCGGAAAAATAAACACAAAACTTAGAAAGGGAGTTTTTATTTACAAATTTCATTCATTGATATACTCTTCGTATTTACCGATAGTTTGATGATGATGATGATGCCTACTGTGAAATATCTAGTCGTGCCGCAGTAGCGCATGTGAAAATAGTATTATTTATATCTCGAGATTGAGTAGCATAATAGAAAAGGTTCAAGAGTTTAGAAGACTATGAATATTGTCTAAACTTATTAAAAAAAAAAAAAAAATTTCCTTTGCACGTATGTGCCTTCTTACCAAAGGTGGTACTCAATATAAAAAGCCTTACGAATAATACCAAAAAAAGGTATTAATTTAGTATGAAATGATATATTCTCTTTAAATACTGAAAAAAAAAGCTTATTGTATTTTTATATAAGAATATAAAATATCTCGGTTTTTCCAAATAAAAAATTATTAGTACTAGAAAGCTCGCAAAAAAGTACCTATAGAATGTCTTCTAATTCCCCCTTTTTTTAAATTAAATTAAATAAATGTGACTCGACCTTTGATCTAGTATAAGTATGGACTGCAATTTACTCATAAAAAAAAAAACACACTGTTAATAATAACTTGGAGTAGAAGATTATTATTTTATTTTTAAAACAGAGTGAATTTAATTCGAAAATTAAAAATGGAAAAATATTTTCACTAAACTTAATTTTCTCTTCAAATTATTAATATACAAAAAAAAAAAAGACAATAATTGCCGTTTTCCACACGACAAAAACATGACGCTTTTGAAACTTTAAGATAATATTTTACTCAGCAAAGTTGTACTCTGATTTTGCTACTTTAATTCACAAAAATAGAAAATGAGACTGAGATTTAAGCCCAAATTATTCTTCTTGTTGCTTCTCTTAATTTACTTAATATGTCAACATTAGTGAAAAGACTTCAATATAAGCTAAAGCAAATACTAGACGTACAAAACAAAAATTCATAAAAACAATATCGTAAAGTATATATACGTACACTCTCTATCTCAGTAAAAGATGTTGATAGTTTTTTTTTTTTTTAATTCAACACTATTTTATTGTCATACCATTTATTATATGGAAGATAGGGGCTGTGGGGAGGGGAAAACAAAGTTGGGGTCAGCCTGCGCTCTAAATAGGCAGAACTGACAGAGGTAAGAATCGAACCCCGACCTCTAGGTGGCTCACTGTGCGTCATAACCGTTGGAACACTGACTCGTTCCTGATATTGATAGTCAGCGATGTACAAAACATAAACTCACCTTTATTAAATCCGAGTCATGGTATTTAATTTAGTTCGGATCTTTCGATCGAGTAGTGCGCTCTAAGTTAAATAAGTATTTGAAAATTGCTTTTAGAAAACGGTTTTAGAAGGACATCTGAAATTAAGGGTACTTTTAAAAAAAAATTTAGAAAAAAAAAAAAGGACGATTCCAAGGTGTGCTTCTCATTGCACTATTCTTTTTTCTAAAACTGTAAAAAAATAATAATAATAATAAATAAATAAAAAATCTTGCGAAAAAATATTTTTTGAAATAAGATTTGGAAATTGTTCTGCCAGCTTTTCTGGCATTTTCTGTGAGTCCATGTTAAAACTGTCGGTCCAATAGTCTCCATTTAATACCATACACTCATCACCCTGTGTACAGTGTACGCATTGTGACCTTACCTTCTTTCTTTCTTTCTTTCTTTATTATTTCTCACCCATTATTGCTCACTAACATATTCCAGCTGATTTAACTTTTCAACAACAACCAAACATCTAAACAAATTACCCAAAATAACCCTTGTAAAACATAGGGAAAACGATATCATATCTATTTTATGCTCTACCTTTGTTTTTTCTGTTTATCATTTTCTCACAACAAAAGGTAAGACATCCGTGTTACATTATGAGACTCACAGCCATCATCTTTTCTATTGTGGGAGAGCAAACAAAAAAAATAGAGATTGGACAAATAGAAAATTTTGATTTTTGCAAATAAGAAAAGAAGGGATAAGTTACGCAATTGGTCCCTTAACTTTATTAGTCACTAAATCATGTTTGGATACTCATATTAAAAAAAGTTTAGTTTAAAATCAAATATAATGGTGAAACCCCAACTCACGTTAATTCGAAACCACATGTAATTAAACATCCAACCAAATTAGTTTAGCTAAAATTACACATTCAATTGATTGGTATGTTAACCATATTTGGTTAGGGGAGGTTTGGAAGAGTGATTAATGAGAGGATATTGCAACCGTGAGATCGCGAACTTTATACTCCTTCCATTTTGTTAAAAGAGTCCTGATACTAAATTTTTTTTTTCTTTTAACCTTACATACTGTTACTAATATGAAAATATATGATTCATAAGTAACCCTTACTTAGAAAATAAGCATGTAAGTGCAAAAAATTGTACTCTCTCCGTCTCATTCAAACAGTCCATTATTGAATACTAAAAATATAATATAAAGTGGACTCTTTGAATTGGACGAAAGGAGTATCAAACTACTTTAAAAAGTGTTGTATTTTGTTGAAATATGACTAGAGGGGGTAGGTTTGAATGGTAAAACAACGAGGGGAAAAAGAAGAATTAGATTGATATGTCGGTTAAATGAAAATCTTTCCAAAATGAATTACGAGCCACCAAAATTGAGTCACTAAATTAAAGGGCAATTGTGTCAAAAAAGAGGGGTTGGGTAGGGTTTGATGAACATGTGTACCAGAATCTTACTGTTAAAAAACCAAATTAAAACATTAATGAAATTTAAAAAAAAAAGAAAAAAAAAAAAAAGATACGGCCGTAGATATTTGAGAAGGAAGGAAAGAAGCATGTGTACAGAAATGCATCCACATGCCCCATGGGGCTTCTTCCATTTTCTTTTCAATTCATATATATATATATATATATATATATATATATACATATTATCATATAATTAATATATTATTATTGCTACTCCAAACCAAAATCAATATTATAAATAATAATAATAAATAAATAAACAAATAAAGTGGACCATTCGAAAGATCGATCTTTCTTCTTCTTCTGAAATTCTAAAATCTTTTTTTTTTTAAAACCATTTTTTTTTCCTGCAGGCAGAAGTAGCTAGCCTGTCCATTTACTTCCCTCAATCCCCACTATTTAATGTTGGTATTAATCGGTCGTACCCAAAGACTGTGACAGAGCCTGCTGAAAAAACAAGTCTAACCGAATTTTCTTTCCTGTTTTCTTCCTCTCTTTTACAATATATATCTACATGCATGCCTCACAATTCACATTATTTTGCCCACCGTTTGGGCTCGACGATATTAAAAACGTGACTTTTTAATCACCCCGAACGAATAAATTAGTTGCATATATGGGAGAAAAAAATAAAAAAGAAAGGAATAGGAAAAAGAAATCTAACGTACAATTATTGGAAGCACAGCATGCCCCCACAAAAGTAAGACAGAAGTAGAACTAGATTTATTTCTGAAACGTTATCTTCTCTTTCAATTACGGAGGGGCAATGCTTTAAATCAAAGAATGATCAATAATGTCAAAATATATTGTCTCTTGCTTAGACTGAAAAATCCAAGAAAAATTACTATATCTTCGATTCAAAGAAGAGAAATGAGTTTGGATATAATGCTGATTCAAAAGAATTTGAGTCTTGTAGAATTGATCAAAAGGGGAGTATTAGTTATCGAACCCGCCCGTCCTCTCTAAGGTGTCGGTTGTTTGGTACGTTCTACAAGTTTTTCAAATCTGATCATGGTTTGATATTTTCCAGTTTGTAGAAATTATAAGAGTGAAATGATGCTATTAGTTCAAGGTTTGGTGAGTTCAGTTTTGTCTTGTTTGAATAGAGAATAATCAGATTGATGAGATGAGCTAATTAAAACGTAGTACCATTCATACACTTCCAAGATACATGTACAACTACAAGTTTACAACTAATTGTTTAGTTTGACTTTTTTACATTTTTTATTTTTTGGAAGGAGTTGGTGTGCCCGCCCGCCCGGAGGCTCGTAAGAGCCTGCGCAAAAATATTACAAAAAATGACAGAGGTAGAAATCGTATTTCTAATTTTTGAATGGTTTGTTATGCATCACAATCGTTTCAGTGTAATAGACTGTGTCTCGCATCAGAATAGAGAAGATGTATGAAGTAAATTTATGAAAGTAACTAAAGATTTTTCTCTTCTTTGTTTTTGAGGGGTTTTTGTTGGGGTGGGAGGGGGGAAGGTTCCAAAACCCTAAGGGATAAGTCAAAATAATGAAAATAAGAGGGACCACATGGTGGTTCTAAGTAAATATGAAAAAAATAATTAAGCACAGTTTTTGATTAAACTAATGTCAATTTGATTGTGCACATGATGTACAACCAGGTGGTAATTAATGAACATGGGCTGTTAAGGTTACTAACTGGAATCATGCTCTTCCATAATTAATTTTACGTTTAACTTCTCTCAGAAATTAACTTCCATTATTCATTCCTTAATTAAGTCAAAACACTCAAGTTAAACTTACAATTTGTATTAATTATTAGTTTAATTTAATTTATGTGAATAGATAGCTAGGAGTCTTTTACATTTATACCCTTGTGAATAAATAAATAAAAATAATAATAATTAAGCAGACAAGGTAGGGACTAGAATAAACTTTTGAAATTTGTTTTGATAGAGATCATGTTCATGAACACCTATATATGTTTTTGGAATGTAAATCTGATGAGGAGGAGAGATATTGATTGATTTCAAAGAAAATTTGAGTATATATATGTACAAGTTGTTGGTAGATGATTTGGAGTGAGAAATTCAATGGAAAATGATTTAATTAGATTTGATAAATTATTGTATGCATCCGTTCTGCCGCATAAATTTATATTAAGCAATCTATATTATTTAATGGTAAAAGTTTATTTATTTATTTTTTTTTTTGGTCAAGGTATTGAAATAAATAAAGACTCATGTTTACTCATATGCAGATTTTAATAGAGATAATTAGGAGTAGCTTGGCCCCTTGCAAGAAAAATAAATTTATTAGTAAATATTTATATTCTAACAAAAAAATTATTAATATTTAGTTTTTAGAAAAGAAATTTATTGTTATTGGGCCATCTAATTAGTTAACTCAAATTCCACCAGTGTGCTTATTTATTTTCATTTTGATCGGTCTATTATATTAATATTAAGGGCGCAGCAACATATGTACAAAATAATTTTTCTAAATATAGAGAAGAGGATTGTACATATATAAGGGTTTCAAAAATCAAGTGTGAGAGTAATGTATAAAATAAGTTAAAGATAAATCTTGTTTGATACTCAAAATAATATATAGAAAGAAAAGGAAATAGTTTGGAAGATATATAAACTGATCTCATCCCTCAATAAATAAATTTATTAAAAAAAAAAAAAAACTTCTATTCTTATGTTCTTATTCTTCTAGTCTAAAATAAGGGGAAGAAATAATAGATCCGTTCGTCTATTTTCTGGTTTGCAGATCATATGTACCTTATGTATTATTTAAAAACTTGTAAGAAAATTACTATGAATTGATAATATGGGTACACGGGTACATGTGATCAATACCTTTCTATTATTTGTGTACTGATTAATCGTAGTTTATAAGTTAAATGACACACGATGAGTTTTTGACTAAGTATTAAGATGGAGTGTGTAACAAATTAAACATGATTAATACACAACAATAAAATGAACAGAAACTTGGGCTCTAATATATTGGCTGCCAAAACCATCTCTATGTGTCATCATCTTTCTCATACAGTGAATTTAAAATGATTTTTCAAGAGCTTATTTTCTTTTTCTATTATATTTTTTGATTAGAGTGGTTGAGAAAGGAAAGAAGTTTTATCATTGTGATTCCAACTTTCAAAATTAATACATTTTTCATTCCATTAGTAGAGTCTATTTTGTAATACTAAAATCATGTTATCAAATGAATTTTTCTAACATAATCGAGGAAGTAATAATTATTCATTCCGTCCCACTCAAAGAGTCCACTTTGAAATGTATACAACTTATTATGAGTTGTGAGGTACAACACCTAAAATAAGTAATTTACCACCATGTTTTTCACTTGTATCCTTACTTTAGAAGTAAAGGTTAATTGTGAACCACAGATTATAATATTAATAAGAGTATGTAATGTAAAAAAAATCAAAGTGAACTTTTTAAATGGGACAAAATTTTTTTTTAAAAGTGGACTCTTTGAGTGGGACGGAGGGATTATAAAAATTTATTTACTGTTCAATAACCTTTCGACAGATTCTCCTCTAATGAGACTCTTATTCTTTGAAAATTTTTTTTGGAGAGGGTGGGGGGGTAAGGGTGTAGTTTAAAGCTAAATTAATTCACATTTCACCAAGAAAAAGCTTTGAAGATCAATTCAAATGTCTTCTCTTCTTGTCCCATATGTTGGGGTTTCCTTGACATTGATGCATGTACTGCTATGATTTCATTCAAAGGTTTTACTTTAAACTCTACATTATAACTAATAAACGATTTTATTATTTGACTTTTTTAATGAAACGAAAAAAGTGAAATACATCATCTTGTGGTAAAGATGCTTATATAATTCAATCTTGAAAGATAGTTGTTAATCTTATCTTTTTCCCCGTTCCCCCAAATACCATATAGTCACAAGATTGACTGTTTGTTCAAGCTACGAAATTCGTTTGGTAATTTGTTCAAATTACCAGATTCATTTGGTAACTTATTTTAATTACGAAACTCGTTCGATAATATTGTTTTTGGTACTAAAAGTTTTGGCTGTTTGCAACTTTGGTACTAAAAGTTTACTTAGTTCCAAACTTGTGCTTTATGGTTATACTTTGTTGTATTTTTAGTACTAATACCTGCTATATTTTATGTAGTTAAACCAAAGTCAACGGTAATTTGAGAGTATTTTACAATTCTATAATTTTGTGGGGGTTGAAAATATAATTTTTCTAATATTATTTTCAAAACATTTTCGCGATTTATTTTTCTCCTCAGTCGACGTACAAGTTTTCTTCCTACTGAGGAGAAACAAAACTGCGAAAATGTTTTCGAAATTATATTAGAAAAATTATATTTCCAGCCCCCACAAAATTGTAGAATTGTAAAATACTCTCAAATTACCGTTGACTTTGGTTTGACTATGTAAAATATAGCAGGTACTGGTATTAAAAATGCAACAAAGTATAAATATAAATTATAAGTTTGGAACTGAGTAAACTTTTAGTACCAAAGTTGCAAACAACGCAAACTTTTAGTACTAAAAATGTCATTCTTCCATATGAATAAATCTGGAGAGAAATTTTGATAAATTACCCTCTAAAATTAATGGAGTACTCCACTATTCTTGTACTTTACAACAGCAGAAGGTCCACTAAAGAGTCCCAAGAATTATTTTCAGTCATATCCCATACTACGGGTGAATTTGCTTTGTCGAATATAAAGATATTCTCTCAATTTCTAAGTTCATTTTGGAAATTAGAAAATTCATTATGGTGTAAATTATAGTACCTAAAATCATCTGGTTCTGTAGTTTTCACTTATATTTCTTAATTTGTAAAAATGGTTAATTACGAAACATGCATTATTATATTAATATTATATTAGGAAGAGTCTACAATATACTCTCTCTATTCTACTAGAAGAGTTGAATAGTACAGTTATTTATGAATCACAAGGTATAACTCTAAATTAGACTTTTCTAATGAAACGGAGTTGAGTAAATAAATAGAAAGTAAATTATTTTATTGAAACAAATTTTTTTTTTTAAAGGATTATATAAGAGACGGAGAAAGCAAATAATGTTTTTCAAAGCAAATAATGTTTTTCTCGTGTTTGGGCCATGGAAACGAGAAAAAGAATATAATCAATTAATTACATAATCATATAACTTGAAAGAAAGAATATATGAAATTCATGTATAATGATAATTTTTTCTTAACTAAACTTCTTCTAGAACCAAACATGCATGATAAGGAAAATTAAAAACTATTTTCACCGACACCCTTTAGAAAATTGTATCTAGAAATTCATAATCCTTTTACATGATTAATTTGGTGGCTTGGCATTTCATTCCATATTATATACTGTATCTTGATTGTATATTTTGGCAGTATTGCTCTAGAGATTATATGTGATCACCTTTTGAGCAACAAAGTAGAAGAATCAAAGGTTAAATCAATAAAAGCAACAAGAAAAAGCAAAAGAAATCGATAATTGTTTTTTGAACAGTAAAATCAATAATTAATGTAGGGTTTAGGAAAAAGACTCAATAATTTAATAATAAATATGTGGATGAGTCAATATACTCAAATTTAAATAAGTGAGATTTGATGTAGTCTACACAATAACGAGACCTTTTGCCATATCAGAAACAGACCTCACAACAATGCAAGGTGAAGAGAGAATGTGGAAATTTGTGAAACAAAACAAAACATAAATTATTAATCACATAATTTCATTGTCAAATTTAATTTGCACACAATAGGAAAACAAAGAATTGAAGTCTTTTTTAGTACATATTGCATTAGAGGGAGTTTTTCTATTGAAATGGATTAAGTAATACATTATGAATATAAATTTTCTATTCAAATGGATTAAGTAATATATTAGAGGGAGTTCTTTTTAGACCGTTTGATAGTTTGACAAGCGATAGTCATTAAATTCGATACGACTGTTTTATTTCAATACAAGTATTACATTTTTAACATAACCATAATATTTCAATAGCTGAACTCAATATTTCAACACATAAGAACGATACACATATTTTGAAAACGAACTATACTTGTTGGTTTAGCATGCATGAGGTACCACAGAGACTAATCTCTATATTTTAATACCTAAAAATGGTACGCGATACTTAAACGCCTAATGCAATACACATCATACTTGTCGGTTAAACTCAATATTTAGCGCAATAAATGATAAGTGATAGTTCACCACCTAAATTTAATACATTACACACATACTTCAAAAGGTCAAACTGAATATGTTTGCTAAGAAATTATTAGACACGTAAGATATAAGTTTGTGCGTTTATACATAATACGAGGTTTGTTCTACAAAATTAATTTGAAAGTGATTTCTGAACAACTGTCGGTGGATTGGGACACAAAGTTCCATTAGAAAAACCTCCACTTAATAATAAAGGGGCCATAAACTAAACCTTTCTTAATCCAAATTAATTACTAAACCAATTGTTTCGTTTTCCTTTTTCTTTCTTTTTTTCTTTCTAAATAGAGTAAAAAAAAATCCTTTTATTTATTTCTTTTCGAAAAGTCGTTAGTGACTGTTAAAACCAAGAGTCGTAGCTAGGTGCAAAAATTAATGGGTTCGGGAATTACAAACTTTTTTAGGCTACTATAGCAGCATCGGATGCTTCAACCATTCATGGCCTATCATCATTAGGTAATTAGAAAAGTTTGATTATCAGTCATGATTGGGGACCCCGCTTTTTGTCTTACACGTGGCGCGCATAGAATGCATCGAACGCTGTCGGCTGATTGCACCGACACTGTAGATTTGCTCAATGCTGCTGCTTTCGACCTCTTTTCCCACGTTAATTTGTCCCGCCTCCTTGGTAATTAAATTAACAAAATCCCATAACACGTGTACATAATTGACGCTTTATGTTGTGACCAGTTATTTATTTATTTATTTATCGCAAAATATGTATTTCATGCTTTTGGCGTGACTGTGCATACTGGGTTTAATTTATAATGAAAACTCTTGTATAGATTGTATTGCAATTACATAATGAAAACATATGTATTAAGTTTAGATTTTGTTGTATCATACATTGTATTTAATCTCTAATGTATTGAACTTAGGTGTTGATGTATGAATTTTTTTACTTATGTGTCCCATATTGAAAGTAAATGATATATTACATATTGAGTTTAGTTGTTGATCAGATATTGAGTTTAGCATACGATGTATTGAACTTAGATGGAGATGTCTTGCGGTTACGAATTCATCTTAATTTGTGTCATGTATTGAAATTAACTTTTCATATATTACATTATGAGCTTAGCTACTGATGTATTGCATATCGAGTTTATCTTAAAATTCATTGAGTTTAACTACAAATATATCGTAGTTTATCAGTTTAGTCTATATATATATATATATATTATGTATTGAGTTTGTGTCGTTATATCGCGATTATGAGATAGTTATGATATTACGCGATATCAAGTTTAGCCTATAATGTATCGCATATGCTGATGTATCACTATTATAAGCTTAGTTTCTGATATATCACGTATTGGGTTTAACTTTTGATGCATCGTACATCGAAATGGTCAAACTGTCTGATAGAGACACCTTCTTATTTTCTCTTGTGTTTCAAGTGAAATAAAGACATTAAAAAATATCCTATTGAATTATTTATTTTATTTCTAACTATTTTTTAAAACATACATGAAATGAAGATCTGCAATTGAAATCATTAGACTAGAAAAAAAAATAAAAATAAAAGAAAAGGTAAAATTGAAACTTTTGAAATTTTCTTATGTTGATATTTGTATAGGGCACTTATTTAAAAGACACTTAGAGAAGAAGGGACATATTCCCTCAGTTTCATTAGAAAAGTTCACTTTAGAAAATATTTCAATAGAAGAGTCAATTTACAAATTTTTTACTCTTCTTACCCTTACAATATAATAATATGTGATTCACAATTAGAACATACTTAATAAATAAGAATATAAATAAAATAAAATGTATCAAATTAACAATTATAAATATTATAACATAACATTTATAATATATTATACATTTTTCTAGTGGAACGGAGCAAATAATATTTCTTTTCTGACATCATGATAACAAAGAATGCATGTGTGGGAGTTAGTATCAACATTAACCATTAAAAGGTAAGAATAATGGTACTTATAGGGATATAATATTATGGGCCTGTTTGGTATCGTGATTCAAGTCGTGTTTTAAAATTACTTTTGATTTTATAATATTAAAAGTGTGTTGGAAATGTAAAAAGGTGTGTTGGAAATGTAAAAAAGTTTATTGAAAATGTAAAAATGTTTATTGGGAGTGATGAAAAACTATTATAAAACAAAAGTGATTTCAAAACACGTTTTGAAAACGTGATACCAAACAGGCCCTATATATATCCATTGTATTGAAATTTAGTAATATATTAAATTTTTATAAATTTGAAAAACCATTTTATTAGGCGAGTGCTCCTACGTACATATTCAATCCATCTTAAGTATATTTCTCTAAAAAAAAAAAAAAATCTATTTATTATCCAAACCATCTCCTATGACAAATAGGGAGAAAAAAAACTTGTCTAGTACACTAAAATAATTTCATAGTGCTTAAAAGTTTGAACGCCTAATTAAAAATTAAAAAGGTGAGAGTTCAAACCCCACTAATTATATAAAATTGAAGCAACCTAATTCCCAATTATCGACTCAAAAGAAAGACTCTTAACAAATAGAGTAAATGTTTTCAACTAAAGCTATTACTTAGGGAATAAGACACGCCTTGTAGCATTTACATAGGGCTAGTTACTTTGTTTTATCCCCCATTTACTTTGGTACGTTTTTCTTCCTATAATTTGAGTATGGAAAGGTTAGAAGTCACTCCATGATCTCCAAAAAATTATTACAACCTTGGACGCAACACATGGAAACTCAACTTTTAAGATGATGCTACTTTGATACTTATTAACATGTTACTTACATGTAGCTAGGTAGGTACTTCTTCTCAATCATGAGTTAGTAACAATTTTGTCTTCCTAACTAATTAATCATTTCATATAACATTAATTAATCCGGTTTCAACCAATTAGCCTTGCTGCCAATTGATTGCTAAGTGACATAAAAAAATGAAACGCAAATTCGAGAGATTATTTGGTGTATCTGGTGCATCACGTAAGATTGTACAGTCAAATACATTTAGGAGAAAGAGTGCTATTTTAGGAGAAAAAACTTATTACTCTCTCTTTCCTTGGGTTTAAAAGTATTTCCTCATATAGTCGTCATGAATATATGTTTCTTATTTTGTTTCCTTTGACATAGCCGATAATGTCCAAATGTTATACTTGTATAATGATATGAGATTTGTTAATTCTTATTGAAGGGAAGGAAAAAGAGAAAAGATAGGATAACTAACTTTAAGGTTACTAAACTATTTTAATTTTATATTTTCGATCACTTAACTTCTGATTGAATAATCAAGCTACTCAAATATCTACAATTCTCACTTTAGGATATTCTATAAAATCCAGCAATTGAATGTGTGAAAATTGAGTGAAATTATCCCTTTGACCCAACGGTTAAAAATTTGCAAATGGATGAAAGTAACCCATTTTAAACTGATTAAAGTAATAAAAAAAAAATTGAATAACCAGAAACATGTAATCTTTTTTTTTTTTTTTTTTTTGTGTGGAACAGCCGATTAAGTGACTGAGGGCATGAAGATCCTTTATTAATTTGGAAAAAGGACAGAGTTTGGCGAGAGGGACGTAATGAACCTTACCCTAGCCTACAAAAGATGCAAATGCAAATGATAATTTAGCTAGAAAAGAAAAAAAGGTTACATATTATGAAATTTTAACTAGCCTAGCCTAACGAGCCCTTGGATCTCTCGAGGGAGACCCAAAGATCCATATGCTGCAGTTTTCCTGAGTATGCTGCCGTGTCGTGCAAGTGCATCCGCAACTGAGTTAACCTCCCGATAGATGTGAGAGAAAGTATAAGTCCCAGACTCTTCAAAGCTCCATATTTGTCGAAATTCATCTGTAGATCTCCAAGAAATTTTGAATTGTCTGCGAACCCGAGAAACATGTAATCTAAATAGCTTAATGGCTGCAAGCCAAAAAGAAAACATACACATTAATATAAGCTTATAAACATTGCCACGATCTCATAATTTATACTCTTTAACAGAAAATTCATACTTTTTCATTGAGACAAATTTTTACTTTTCTAAGAAAAAGAACTCTTCCATTAGGCAAGAAAATAAACGTTTATCTCATCTTTCATTTTGATTATAAATTATTTTAACGATATTAATGTATCTGCTTACAGTTTTCATAACTCTCAAAATGTGTATGCATGGACTCAACCCAATTGGTCCTAAACATAAGTTACTTAAAAAAAAAAAAATAATAAATAAAAAAAAGAAAAAGAAAAAGGAAATTAAAGTTACTTCTCTCCAATCACTGATTTTATCTAACTTCAACCTTCCTCATGGGCTAAATTAAAATAAAATATTCTTAACCTAATTAAGTAATAGTAATAGTAATGGTTAATTATCTCCTCATCATAATAATTAAACTTTTGCTTTGGGAGGAACTTTACAGTATAGTATAGTATAATAGGGGCACTATGATTTCTCCAATAAGTAACGGTCAAAGTTGATCAAATATCCCAAAACTGTGGTCAGAAGCCCGTCACAATCAGGTGAAAAACACTAATGATTAATTTTAGTGCTTAGAATATATATATTAAAAAATAAAGAAAATTTGAAAGAAAAAAAAAATATTAGGGTTGACAATTTTTGATACAATACGAACCTGACATAATATAAACGGGCTAGGGTTGAGCTTTGGTAGGTTCGTGGATTATATGTGTCAACTTGAATAATACGAATAATTAAACGAGTATGATTAGAGTTGAGAATATCGTCACGTGAACTCACAAATCCGAACCCGACACAAATAATTTATATCACAACACGAAAACACGACAAGAAAATCGAAATGTTTGCAGGTTAATAAATGGTCGACATAAATAACACAAATATAAATAGGTAATGTTAAGTTTGCGGATTATCGACAAACCAAATACGACACGAATTGACTCCCCCAAAAAGAAAAAAAGAAAAAAAAAAAACCCCTTTAGATTAATATCAAAGAATAATTTTTTTTTTTTTTTTTGAAAACAAAGGTTAAAACATTGAAATAAGGGTTTCCCACGTTTTTCCATTTTTTGTCAATCCATAAATAGTACTCACTCACTAATCTAAGTGCAACCCCGCAAGCAGAGGGTCCCACTCGGAAAGCACGAGCGGGGATGTTAAAACGGGGGCCCCACGTGAACTTTCGGACAGAACAGTGACAGCTGGCGCTGGTCTCACACTCCTCCACTGTTTTCGTCGGTGGAAGCTTGAAATTCCCAAACAGCCCCCAGAAGAAAAAGGAAAAGAAACAAAAAAGGCAAAATATATATTATATCACGTGGGGTCCACGTGACCAAGTAAAAAAACAACCGTGTTCCTCCCACCCCCGTAGAGAGATCCTACGTGGAATGAATATTCTACTACCCCTCGCCGACAGAAGCCATCGGATTGATCGGACGGTTGCTGGGTGGGCCACGTGGCGATGAACATGGGCATCCAGACAACTCAGTAAACTCAAGCTACGTTCGATTGTTGGTCTGTCGCTTTCATGCGCTGTCTTCAAATTGCTGATCTTCACTCTACGGTCCTGTCCGAAATGGAAATTATTCATGATGACGTCATTTATTAGAAAACTCAATCTTTCTAATTTTTAGAAATGATTAAAATAGAATTTTTGAGTCTAAAAATATTAATAATAAAATATGTGTTTTTTTGGATTTAATTTGTGGGAAAAAAATTATTAAAGTTTCTGCAGGGCCTGGGATTTTGGTCGTTGGGCCTTTAATGCATTTATAGTTGTACTTGTACTGCCTTTGAAATTTGTGAATATTGCTCGGAGTGTATATTTTTGGAAACCAAAATCGCGGAAAAGTGGGGGCGGGAAGATAATTCTTGGCCCTTCTCTTAGTCGTAACTTCTTTCGACCCTTTGATTAGAAGAGTTCGGTTTATATAATGTACAATTTTTTTATGAGTTGTAAAGTATAACACATAGAATATGCAATTTGCTATCATTTTTTTTATTACTAATATTCTTATTTTCTAACAGAAAATTAATTGTGAATCACACATAATTTTATTAGTAAATGTATGAGAAGTAAATAAATAAAAAATTGACTCTTCTATAAAAAAAAAAAGATAAATAAAAATTTATAATTTGACTCTTTTAATGGAACAAAGAGAGTATTACTAATAATGATAAATCACGTATAATCCTCTATGTTTACTTTTATTACCCATCAATCACTAAAAAATGGATAATGTTACAATTGCCCATCAATAGTTAGTAATAAAATCAAAATCCAGAAAGATTAGATGCGATTAGGCCGCTAGTAAAATAAGTTGCGCGTAATTAAACTTCTTTACGAGTTTTTTTTTAAAATTTTTTATAACAAAACTCTTCTTTGAGTCAATTTTGTTATGAGGAGGGAAAAAAAAATGAAATATATATATATATATATATATATAAATGATCATTTTTATACGTTTTGATAGTGGCTAAAGAAAGCAATATTTGTATACATTGTGGTTATAACTTGTAGCAGTAGGACTGCTTTTGGCCCAAATGAATTTTTTAAATTTGGTAAATATTGCTAATTTAAAATTAGTATTTAAATTAAGTTAGTCATAGTCAATTCACCGATCTCGATCTATACATTTAGCAGATTTAATGGATGATGAAGCTTTTAGTTGAGAGTTTAAAACTCATTTACGAGAGCCACGAGACATTTTTATTTTATTTTTTGGTCTTTTGGAGAAGTATTACCAATTTATTTTTTATTCATAATGATAGTAAAGTAATTTTAAATCCATGCCCTTTCCCTCTACCATAACGCACTTAATATATCTCTACGGGTGCGCGGGAATGAGAATGGGGAATGTGCATCTGATTCCTAGAATTAATATTTTTATGTTTGGAGCGTAGAAGACTTTAATAATTTAAACAATAATATCTTCTAAAAGACAATATAAAATTTCTTTAATGAAAGATTTATCAATTCCCAGATATGAGATGCACTCATTATCATTCCATTCTTACTAGTGTGCGCCAAGCGCACCTATATCGGTTTAGGGAAATGTCTTGTTTTTAAAATATACAAGTTTTTATAAAATAAGAAAATTTGTCATAGTTTAATGTAGATTAGCACAAAAACTTGTATTTTACAAGTTGACTAGTTTGACGACGCACGTATCGAGTTTAACTTATGATGTATCATTGTTATGTTTTGAAAACAAGCACATCAAATGTAGGTTTTAATGTATTTAGTTTAACTTGTGATGTATTAAGTTTAGTTGCTGATGTATAGTGTGCATAACATGTGATGTATCGAGTATTGAATTTAACCTCTTAGCATCAAGTTTACTTGTTGATGTATTGTGTTTATTTTGAAACATCAAGTATCGTCAATAGTGTATAAAACACATACATATCAAGCTTATGGTCCAAAGTATCGCATGTCACATAATCAACGGTCGAATAGAAAACTCCTTCATGAATCAACTGTAGATTATGTACATAATTGTATTCGTTAGGATATGAAAGGAAGAAAGAAATATAATTCTTCTATAGGTCAGAAGAATTTGCAAAAAGAGGATTCTTATATAAGGATGGAGGGAGTACTACACTAAATTTGATGAAAAATATAATTCGTTTTATGATTTTTAATAAAGCACATATAATAGGGGAATAGAAGGTTTTGAAAAAATAGAAAGCATACTTCTTTTGTTGGACAAAAGAATTAATAACTTTTTTTTAAATTTTTATTATTATTTTTTGTTTGGGATGAAAGAAAGGGTGGAAGGATTGGCAAAACCATAAAATACATTTTAAAAATTATTGAGATGTCCAACATATGAATATATATATAAAAAAAAGTTTTAACAGTTAAAATACACGGCTAACTAATAAGGGTGGAGAAGGGAATTGGAGGGATTCGGGGACCATCCCACCCCGTTGGATCTGCCCCTGAGTGAGAGTATAGTCTCCTCAAAGGAATCATTTAATCATTGAATTTGACATTGTATGAATTCCTAATGCAATTGCATACTCAATTACATATGTCAAATTTAATGATTGAATGGTTTCTTGACGAGAGTGTAGTCTTTGAACCACTATGTTTAGTGGGTAATTAGTATATCATTAATTGTGAGTACTCCCTATGCAGGTATGTTATGTTTGGTGGGATTTCTTGTCTATGAGCCTAAATTATTAGTAGATTTGTGACAAGTTAACTACTAATACGCATGGTTTAATTTTCTATGTAGTTAGAGAGGAAGAAGCAAAAGACAAAGACATGAGTGTGACCAGCTACAAATTAATACCAATTGGTTACCAAATACCGATGGAATATGCATGCAAATGGTTTAGTTGTAGTACTAGTGGTGCATGGCATGCTTCCCTTTTGTTATTTTCCTCTTTTTGGGTTCAAATTTCCAAAGCATTTGCTGCACTTATATCAGTTTCAGTGAATGAATGCATGTCATTACTATTATAGTATCACTTCCATGCACTAATTTCATCTTTTGATAGTTTTTTTTTTTTTTTTTTTGAGGTGGGGTTGGGGGTTTGTTGGTGGCGAATTACATTTACCTCCCTTGAGTTATAGTGAAATTATAAATAATTTTTTGAATTGTCTGACAATTACAACCATCTCCTCATTTGATTCAAGATTTTCCAATATAACAAATTGGCCTATAAAAATCAAGTTCATTTATTCACAAAAAGTTGTATATGATGTGTTTGATTGTCTGACAGTATCAAATTTAGTTTCAAAACTATCGAGTCAGTGGTGAAGAGAATATAGGAATCGATTTTAAGGGATGAAATATTGCTATTGGACCGTTAGACGGCTTCACAAGAGATTGTCTCTCATTTCTTTGCCTCAAATGAGGGTATTTGTAATTCTACCAAAATTCGAAGGGCGTAAATCTAATTTTTAGAAATTAAAAAAAAATTTATAATTTTATAAAATTTGAGGGAGATAAATGTAATTCGCCCTTATTTCTTTTGTGAAATTAAGCATCAGTAATTCATAGACAAGTACTCCCTTTGTTTTAATGAGAAATTAGCATTTTTAAAATGCACAAATTCTTTTATAAGTTTTGAGGTAAAATTAATACGTAAATATTTATCAGATCGCGGCTTGATGTACCAAACTGTATCAAATGTTTTGCATCGTATATTTTTCTCTTGAAAGTGTGCTGGATGTGAAAAAGAGAATTTCATTTCCAGTCTCCTATTTTTTCTTAATTTTGAAATTGTCCAAATTATACATTGAGAGTATTGATATTTATACCTAAAAATTAATAATTCATTATATAATCTACCAAATTCAAATTCATGACCTCATGGTTGCATATGCTTCTCTCCCACATATGTGTGTGTGTGTGTGTGTACACTTTTATTTAGGTTGAGGGCAGAAAAGTGAAAGAAGGATGAGAAACATGGTTCTATACACTCTATGGTGTTATTATTGGCAGTTCAAAACGGATCTTTTCCGTGGCGATCAGCAGCAACATTGGCAAGAATCTCGAATCTAGTGCATACATATAGCAGTATCTCTCATATCTACAGTGAAGGAAATGCTGTTGCAGATGAGCTGGCCCAAACCGCGAGTTTGACGGCTCACACGGATTTCTTTGTCCAGGCCACCCTTCCTAGAAAAGTTAAAGGTTTGGTAGTTTTAGATGTTAGGGGTTTTCCCTATCTCCGTGTCTAGTATTGTATATGTTGCTTTTGCATTTTCTGCATCCCTGTATGACTAAGGTCAGACTCTTTACGTCCCCCTTTAGTCCTTTTAATGGCTATTTCGCCAATGAATAATAAAGGGTTCCCAAGCCCCCAGCTACTTAATCGGCTGTTACCTAAAAAAAAAAAAGGTTTGAATGAGCTACAACCAAAGAAGCGGGGGGCTTTAAGGGAGAGAGTTTTTTGACAAAAAAAAAGAAGTAAAAAAACATGGTTCTATACAATATAGGAGTACTATATAAACACGGTATATTTATATAATGTGAAATAAAACCATTAGGAACAAATTATTCAATTCGGAATAGAAATTTGTGGGGGCAAAGGATAGCTTATATAAATAGTACTCCCTCCGTCCCATTCAAAGAGACCTGTTTGTAATACTGTTCAGTATTACAAACATGACTCTTTGAATGTGACAGTATTACAAACATGACTCTTTGAATGGGACGAAGGGAGTAATATATAAAAATCACGAACGGTCATGACCCTAGGAGCTGCCGACACTCTCTTGGGAGGCATGCTTTCAAATTGTTCTCCCACATTCATTAAATCTTTTTACAATACATAGTAATATAGCCTACCCCCTGTTCTCCCTTGTCTTCTCAATAGAATAGAGATGCTTCTTCTTTATTTATTTAAATTTGTACCTATTTTGTAGGTCCTTTTCACCGACACTTTGGTTGAGTCGTGCAATTGCAGCCACACCAATCATGTGTCCACGAAATCTCTTATAATTAATGAAGTTAGTAATGTGTGATTGAAGTGAACTAGCTAGATTAATTGGAGATCATAGAGCTAATTAAGCTAATCTATGATAAAGTTTAAGTGTTAATATAAAGTTGCAGGGTCAAGGAAGGAAACAAGAAAAAGCAACTGGCTAGCTAAGATCAGGATCTCTTTTTTATGATTTCCACTTATCCATCTGGACTCAGAAAATTGTGATGAATTAATTGAGATATCTATCATTACTCTTATACAAATTAAAAATATTCTTATATGAGAAAAAAATTATAATGCTAATATTATTAGTTTTGAGTGATATTTAAAATCCAAATAACTAAAAATATTTCTTAAAACAATTCATAATAAAAACAATTCACCAACATCATATAATAAATAAACAAAATCAACGCGCGCCATGTTAATTCACCTAGTTCATATTATTGGGCTTCGCATATGCTCCTTAGTTAAGTCATAAAATGTCTATATAACTATTGTTTACCTAAAATATAGTATGGAAGGAACTAATTTAATTATTTTATTTTTGGGATAGTTTCCCGTCAGACCGGCCAGATTTTAAACCCTTAAAATTGTTATGCTTGTATTTTTTACTATAGGATATTGGGTAAAGTTTATATCTGCACAAGTTTTTTCAATAACTTACGAACATGATTTTAGTTGACGTAAGTTTTCAAATAATATTCCAAATGTATCATAGCTAGTGACCCAAAGAGGAGGTTATATATACTATTCCAAACACAATAGATGTGGATTTTGATTAAGTTTTTTTTTATAAACAGATATCAATATTATAAGTTACTGATATAAATATGGTCCCTTAAATTTTTTGGATCTCACTACTCCTTTGGGCAGGCTCTGAGTAGCGATGGTATAGTTAAATTCAATATTTGAAACATATAGTATACCTATATTTATTTCACTTCTTTTGTAATAGGTGCATCCAATTGAACTATTTTAGTAAATAGATCAGATGTACTTAATAATTTTATTTGTTTATTTGTGTATGAGAAAAAAAATATTCCATACAATCGTTACATTCACAATTTTAGAGCAACAAATCAATCAGAGTTAAAAGGATAAATATGACCCCTATTTTTATCTTCACTTTTCAAAGAAATTTATGTTTTTACCCTTAAATAATACATGTTGCATAATGTCAAGTTATGCAATCGATACAAGAAATAATTTCTAGTATGATATATTGCAACCTTTGAAGTGCTTACCAATCTTTTTCCTAATAATGTTAACATCAATAGACTATAAATGGACCATTGATTGAAGAAAGGTAGTGTCTAGGAGCCAATGTTTTTGGTAGATAATTGGTTGGGAGAAAGAGAGAAGGGGCATACCAAAATTGAGTAGAAAATGAATGGGACTTTTAATTAATTAATGAGTAATGATACACTCCTCAAGTAATTTTCTTAATTTTTTTAACTCAAGTGAGGTGTCATGCATTCATTGGTCAATAATGTAGTATTAATAATTATTTTATAAAAGTGTAGCCAATGAATGCATGGCACTTCACTTGAGTTAAGAAAGTTAAAAAGATTATTTGAAAAGTATATCATTACTCTTAATTAAAATGGGAAAGGGAATGCTTGTAAAAGAGAAAGAAAGAACAATTAGTCATAGCAAGTAAGGAACAACACAAATCTTTTGATAGTAGACATACAAAGATGTAAACTTAGCTGGAACAAACCCTAAAAAGATGTACACAAATACTCCACAATGGCTAGAATGAATGTATCCTTTCATCTTTTGGATTTATTCTCCTCTTCTCTTCTGGCTTTTGGAAACACACACTCACCCACACTTTTGTAGCTTATCCTCCCCCTCTATTTTAAAAATAAGTTTCTTTTCCTCCATTTGGACACTTTTGTCCTTATAAAATCTTATTAGCAAAAGTCAACAAAATTAGAGGCAAAAATGTAACAATAATTGCCTTTTTTAATTTTTTTTTTAAAATTTACATATTTAACTTATTTTTTCTGTAAGTGATACTATTGAAAATGATGAATAGCACTGTTCAATAGTATGTATTTGTTTTTTTTTAATATTTAGTTTTTTTTCTCCTCTTAAAGTATTATTCTTTGGTAAAGAGACTCAAACCATGATTTGAGTTTTATTTTGATTTTATAATATTAAAATTACATTGGGAATATAAAAAATTGTATTGAAAATATAAAAAGGTTTATTGAAAATGTAAAAATGTTTATTGAAAATAACAAAAAAATTATTATAAAATCAAAATGAGATTCAAAGCATGGTTTGAATATCTTTATCAAACAGGGCCTAAGAGTATCAGTAGTACTGTTCATGAGTACTTATTTGTTTTTTGTTTTTAAAATTTTTTTTTATGCTCAGTATTTTTTTGACGTAAACACAAGTACTTTTCATGTGGATGTTACCTACAGAAATGGTCGCAAATGTGAACCCGTTTCACATAAGACCACTTCTAATTATTATATAATTTGCTAAATTTTGGTTCTTTCAACCAGAAACTATGAAACATTCCACATTGAGATTGTACTAAACAAACAAGTACGCTCGTGATTTACTAATAATTTGGTTTAAATATTTTAAATTTGTAAGGATAAAAGCCAAAAAAGTTACTGACGACCTTTCATATAGATCTAAGCAATACAATTGGTGTCAAAATTGAGCTGATTTGAGATATGTGTGAGTGTTCTATATGCTTAGACATTACAAGCTTATTGGGTTGGGTTAAACTATCTTAACTAAACTGTGACTTATTCCTAATTAAACTCTCAAGGATAGACCAACATTGAACAGTTTGAGTAAACTGCAAAGTGCAAATACGACTACCAAATGAACAAAATATTGTAGCATATCATCACATTTAATTAGTTTTGAATGATGTATTGTATAGATAAGTTTATTTTTGGTTGGAAAAAAAGAAGGTAAGTTTGTTTTTCTTTCTTTAAACAAATTTAGATAAGTTACAATAAGGCCCAATAAATCAATAAAGGGGCCGCATGGGCTTGAGGATCCAATGTGTCCCAGATTCCTTTGGGCTAAGGTCCTGGGCAGAATAATGAGGAACCATTTTCTCTTGGTTACATTTTTGCAAAATGGTATTCAAAAACATATTACGGAAGTTTTATAATGGAGGCAGTGGTTGAAAATGGGAGGGAGATAGTTTTCTCTCGGTCAAACCTTCTTTTGACAAATCTCGGGGTGAGTTGTTGGGCTAAATTTTTGGACTAACATCGAATAAAAATGAAAACATTATGGACTACGTTTGATAGTTTTTAAAGAAGTGGATTACATTTGTCAGTTAAGTAAATAATATGGACTAATATGGAGTGCGTTTGGTACACAAGAATCGGGATGGGGAGAATGGACATTTGATTAATTGATTAAAATTTCATTGTTTGTTATGTACATGAATCTAATAATTTAAACTAATATATCTTCTAAAAGACAAACTAAGATTCCTTTAATGAGATATTTATCCATTCCTGAATATGATATGCCCACCATTCTAATTCCCATTCTAGCACCCCATATACACTACATTTAGTTGTTAAGAAGGCTTAAATATTATAACCCCCCATGTTTATAGGGGAGTTTGACCTTTGTTCCCCGGTGTTATTTTAATACATATTTTGCCTTCCATGACCATAAGTAAAAGTTTTATATATAATGCAATGACTTTTATAACTCTTAGCTATTAAGCATTATATTTTTGGACAAAAATATCATTAACTAATTAAACATTAATATGATATAATTTACGCATTTTTAATTTATTTATAATCACATATTGATTCAACGAGAAAAGTCCAACTACACATACAAATATACACAGACTAGTGTGACACCCCCAGCCCCGACCTCCCTGTTTGGGAGGGAGTTGTGACCGAGATACTACCTGGTTCGCTCCATGACTCATTAAAAATATACAGAGCAATTGCTAAATAGATAATATATTTATTCATTAAAGTAATTTACAAACCTTCAAGCTATATTATATTTTTGAAAGTTACAAACACTAAGGCACACTATTACAATAGTACTTTAAAATACGTGTAATATTTACAATAATATATAAGGTATAAATTAGTTGATATAGTTACAGTACGTTACATACATGTATTGTTGATTAGTATAATTAATTTGGAGGAGGTGAGTGAGGATCACGATGGAGAAGAAGCAAGCATCAATAATAAATAATAAATGGGGAGGAGGATGAATCATATCATATGATAAGTTAGCATATCAACATCTATGAGGAATCATATAATCTTTTAATTGTGTTTATGATAAATTCATAACTTAAAAAGATTTTATTATATATGCATGTTTTTATTTGAACAACATCATGAGGTCTTTCCTGTTTATAGCCAATAGAATTTTGTTATTGATGTATTGCCTGTTTCTAAAAAATAAAAATAAAAATTATTGCATGTAGTAAAAAAGTATCAATTATTAGAATTGAAGTATACCGTCTATTTGAAAAAGGAACGCATGTAAAAAAAGTACTGCTTGTGTTTAATTTTTGTTAGAAAAGTATCGTGCATTTAGCCTCAAATGCATCGAGTTTAAAAAAAGAGAAAACTATTGCTTGTAGTGAAAATAAATACTCAAATGAACCCGCATATCTCCACTAGTAACATACGTAAAAAAAGAAATATAAATACAAAATGAGCTGAAAGGTTGAGAAACAACATAAAATTAAAGACTACAGAGAGTTTTGAGCGGGAGAAAATTTAAAGCTTTACAGTTGAAGAGGTAAAAGATGACCAATAGTAATCATAGCAAACATGGTCGGCAAATTAAGCTTCTTCTTGAAAAACTGATGAGAGACAAACTTCATGGATGGTCTCGATTGTGGATTTGGATCTATACATAACAGCGCCAATTTCGCCCCCAACACTAAATTTTTAGACACTTCCTTGTTGGTCGGGAAAGGAAGTCTTTGATCCAAAATGTCTTTCAATAAAATGTCATTTTGAGTTGACGATGATGTTGAAAGCATTGAAAACACAAGATCACCGGGATGTTTTCCCATGAGTATTTCAAGAGTCAGGATTCCAAAACTATAAACATCACATTTCTCATTCACCTCCATGGTATAAGCAAGTTCTGCATTTTATGGAGTCAAATAGTCAAAACTAACACAAATAAAAGAGTGAATATTAATCGTTCAAAGAAAGTGAAATCACAATAGTAGAAGATATATATCAAAAGAATTGACATACCGGGAGCAGCATATCCGTATGTCCCAGCAAAGGAAGTCCAATTGGATGAATCAGGGCTTAAGAATCTTGCACTGCCAAAGTCAGAAATGTGAGCCTGAAATTCTGAGTTGAACAAAACATTTTTGCTGGATATGTCTCGATGTACTATGGGAGGCGAACAATCATGATGCATATACGCCAATGCAGCCGCCACATCTTGAATGGTTGCGATCCTCTTCATCCATTCCAACTTTGTTAATATTTCATCATTGCTCAATACCTGGATTAGGCTTTTCCCCTCTAAGAATTCGTAGACCAAGAATGTGTGGAGAGAATGTGAACAGAATCCATAAAGTTTCACAATGTTGCAATGCCTTATTGTTGTCAAAGTACGTATTTCACTTGCAAAACTACTGAGTTTGCTCAATACGCCACCCTCCGTTCTATGAAGTTTTTTAACTGCAAAAACTTGGCCATTTGGTAACTCAGCTCTAAAAACACTTCCGAATCCTCCCTCTCCAACGCAGTGCTTTGGGTCAAAATTTTCTGTGGCTTCAACAATGTTCTCATACACCATTTTCCCATCAAAGCTCCAAATAGAGAATACATCTCCGTTTAATTCTCTTTGGTTACTTTCACCGTGCTTTGTTCGTGACATTCTAAGAATGAAAATTTTTATAACTCCAATCAAGAGAAACAAGGTTCCTAGAATTGGAAGGAAAATATAGAAAATTATTCGTTTTGTAGTCATCCTTTTACTGGTAATCTTCTTCCTCATTGATACAATGCACGGTTTCAATCCATCAATGCTGCCACACAAATCTTTGTTGTTTCTTAAGGCATCAAACGGTGCTTTTAGGAATGTTGTAATGTTCGGCAAGGGACCTTCCAGTTGATTGTAGGATACATCAATAGAAACCAAAGGGAAACAATGGTCAAAGCTAGAGGGAATGGAGCCTGAAATCGTATTATGAGACAAATTCATCACCTCAATGCTTTTCAGTTCACCTAGCTCTGATGGTATTGTGGATCCTAGCATATTCTGGCTAAGATCAAGAGTTGCAAGTGAAGCCAATTTTCCAATTTGAGAAGGAATACTCCCACTAAGTGCATTATGGCTTAAAATTCAAATCCAACAATTGCACACAATTACCTACTTGATTAGGAATTCCACCACTGAAATTATTGGCAGACAAACTTAGATTTAAAAGTTTAGATAGCTGACCAATTTCTGGTGGTATCTCTCCTGAAAGGTTATTTTCATCCAATTTAAGCTCAAGAAGTAAATTCAGGTTGGCCAAAGTTGATGGGATACTCCCTTCCAAGAGATTTGAAGAGAGATGAATTCTTTGTAATTGAGTTGCCTCTCCAAGTGCAATGGGTATTCTTCCTGAAATTTTATTATTGGATAACTGCAAGATTGTCAAGTTTGTTAACCTATCCCATTGCCACGACAACTCTCCATAGAAGTTATTATCCATTAAGCTGATCCTTTCCAAGCTAGGATACACTCCAAAGTCTTCAGATATGTTTCCAAATAGTTGATTACCTCGAACGTTGAGCATTTCTAAGCTAGAACAGTTCCTCAAACTGCTTGGCATGGAACCATTAAAATTGTTTTGGTGAATCAGGAACTTCTTTAGTGACAGACCATTACACACATCTTGTGGCAATGAACCAGTAAGGGAGTTGTCATCTAGCAGTAGAAACTGTAGATCTGTAATATTATTGAATTCCACGGGAAGGGCACCACTTAGTTGGTTTATAAAAAGACCAAGATTAGCTAGTTTTTTTAACTTTCCAATCTCCGAAGGGATGGACCCAGAAAGATTATTTTGGGAGAAATGCAAGGCAGTCAATTTTGTTAAATTTCCAATTGAACATGGAATTTCATCTTTGAGATGATTTTCTGACAAGTCTAACTCCAAAAGAGATGTTAGATACCCAATATCTTTTGGAATAGGACCAGAGAGTTCATTTGCATACAAATATAATTTGTTGAGATTGGTCAAGTTTAGAATAGACAAGGGAATAGGTCCTGAAAGCCTATTTGTTGAAAGGGCTAAAAATTTTAGATTGGTTAAGTTTCCAATAGAGTTAATAATTGATCCTGTGAACTCATTTTCAGATAAATCCAGTCTTGTAAGAGATCCGAGATAACCGATTTCTGGAGGGATAGAGCCACTAAAAGAATTATTATAAATGTTCAACCACTTAAGATTGGTCAGTTGGCCAATTTCACTTGGAATTGCTCCACTCAAATTATTCCAAGGCAACAAAAGAACAGCCAGACTAGAAAGACTCCCAATGTTGGGTGGAATGCTCCCATAGAGTGAATTATCAGAGAGGTCAATGGAAGTAAGATGGGACAATGATGAGAAATTGAGATGATGGAGTGTACCTTTAACACCACAACTACTAATATTGATTTCGGATACCCTTCCGGCCACCTTGTCACATTGAATTCCAAACCATTTGCCGCGACAAGGGTTGGATGAAGGCCGCCAACTCGACAGCAGTCTAGTTCGACTATGAAAGTCAAGAGTAGCTTTCCATGCTAAAAGGGCTTTGGCTTCTGCTTCGATTTCAACATCAAATACATCATCAGCGGTGGCATGAACGTTATGATGCACTTGAGAAACAGCAATATTGATAATAATGGCGATGCAAAAAAGGATGAAATAATTGGGGGGAGTGGTAGAGAACTTGTTCAGGAGTAACATTTTGTGGAGAATTAAGTGATACCCTCCATTCATGATCTCATGATTCTTATGGAATAATTTATACTATACTATTTGGCTAGCCTTTAATTGCCTTGGACGAAATTTTCCATTGTTCCCATTGTACAAGGCAAAACCAAGACTGACTTTGTGAAGTAGCTACAGTACTCTTTATTTTATATTATAGTACTCGTTTAACATAAATTTCATTCGAGAGAATCACGCAATGAGACAACTCAAATAAGGAATTTCCTTTGCTCTGTTTGTTTTGTAACTCAAATATAAAAATTTCTTTTTCGGGAGAAAATTTTTTTGGAGGAGATTTTTTTATGGGAAATTGTGTAAAAAAGAGGTAATGATGATTTAAAAAAAAAATAATGTGAGTAGGAAATTTTAATTTTAAAATTTAAATTTAAGAAAAAAAAATGAGAGTATTTGTTTATAAATTTTTTTTTTAAAAAAGTGAAATTTCTCAAAAAAGTTTCAAAACAAAATGATGCCTTTATTTGTCCATGGACTTTCATCAATTGTTCAAAATTAATTAAGAATATATAGCGAAATTGTCACCTCCAACCTTGATTTTTCGCTCCATAAATAACATGGCATAAAATTGCTAATGTCTTTCACTTCTTTCAATGCTTAAGAATGAGACTTTGTTTTTTAATTTTTATAATTTAAGCGTGGTGTTGGTTACCCATTTTATTGATTGCTAATGTTCTAACCGTAATATAGCTCAGATGCCGTTGAAAATTAAGTGAGGGACCATTTGAAAACTATTTTTAAAGTCGAGAGACGAAACAAGAAAAACAGCAACCCAAGTAGTTAAAAGACTAATAGAGCTAGTGATTCAACCATTTTTTCCCCCCTCTATCCCTGTATATATTGTTCATCATGAACGTTAATGTTAAAAATAAATAAAATTATGTTGGTCAAATGTGTTATTTTTTGCTAAATGAGGCAACTTAAAAAGATATACAACTTACTATGGGTTGTGAGGTAGAACACTTAATTAAAATAATTTAATACCATGTATTCCACTTATATCACTCTTTTAATGGGATAAGAAGATTTTCTTTTAAGTAGACTCTTGATATAGGACGAAATGAGTATTTTATTAATTAAACCGACTATAGAAGTACTAAGTTTTTGGTCAAACACCTTTTTTCTGTCATAGAAAACGTTTTACGTGCTATTGTCCTTGCCAATGTGTGTTGCACATTGTCTAGTTTGTACCTCTATTAGACGATTTGAAATCATCTCCAAATCAACTCAAAAGCTCGTACGATTTTTGGCTTCTTTTTCTTTGCAAGAAATGAAATTTTTTATTGATTAAGAAAGACACGAAAAATTATATACATTCAATGGGCGTTCTAATGCGCTTTTTTTTTTTTGGTTGAAATTATTTGTTTAAAGTACGCGTCACACGAATATTGAGTTAGCCTCAAAAGTAGTGTGTGTGTTATCAAATATTACGTATCACATATAGCATCTAATGTATCACTTGTTTATACAAAAAAGAAATAAATTATATTTTGTATAGCATCTAATATATCGGGTATCACTTATAACCTTTATAGAGTTTAATTTGACCTCTTTTTCAACGCCACGTGATTGTTTGATCCAAAAGTAACTTAGGAGATTATGTGAACATTGGGTGAAACATTAGGGGGTTTATTTTAACCTTTGCCCTATAAAATTCGTTTATACATACAACATGTTTTATACATTGTGAGCCGTGTCATCCAAACGCTACATTTTATTTTTATTTTTTTGCTAAATTTGAGTATCAATTTGATGTGGGAAAATTATCAATTAGCTCTTTAAGAGCATTTCGGGTATCACTTTGCTATTAATTAATATATAGAAGTTAGAGTTAAGTGCTACTTTTTCAATATAATTTCGGATAATCACTTTGTTATTTAAGGAATAGCAGATAAGGTTAAGTACTATTCCTTCAAGAGAACTCGATAAAAGCAAGAACGAGGAAAGAACACCAAGCTAGCGAAGTTTTCCAAATAAATTCATCATTCTGTTTAATTTTTTCAGCGGTCATCTGTAACTCTTAAAATTAATAAAATGGCATCGAACCCATCTTTTAATTTATTTTCATTTAAAAACGGCAATTCTATTTTACTGGGATATTATTGTCTAAAGGCAGATGTTATTATAAAAATAATAATTCACCAATTAAATTAGAGTTGGAGTAAATTTGCACCATTTTACATAAAAATTTGCTATCACAGTGAATTATTGTTTTGGAAATAGCATCACCCTTATTTAAAAATGATAAATATTTTGAAGAAATTGAGATGATGGAGTGTACCTTTAACACCGCAACTGGTAATATTGATATCGGATACCCTTCCCAACATGTTACATTGAACTCCAAACCATCTGCTGCGACAAGGGTTGGAGGAAGGCCGCCAACTGGACAACAGTCGGGTTCGACTAGCTTTCCATGCTAAAAGGGCTTTGGATTCGATTTCGACATCGAATACATCAGCAGCAGCAGCACCGGCAGCAGGGACATGATGACGGGATTCAGAAACAGCAATAATAAAGGAGATGCAAAAAAGGATGAAATAATTGTGTGGGGTGGTAGAGAACTTGTTCATGAGTATCATTTTGTTGCAGTAGAATGAGTGAAACCCATAAGGAATAGAATTATAATTTATAGGCGTAAAAATTGCCGTGTGGACTTAAAAGCAATTAAGACTTACTTTATCAAAGACTTTCTTTAATGAAGACGTATTTATTAATGACTTAATTCAGTAGGGGTAAATAATTGGTATCTCTACTCTAGTACTGCTGCTTCTTGTTAAATATTTTAATAAAGAAACACCAAAACTTACGTATATATTATAAATAGTAATAATTTAATGAGTTAACAACTTTAACTTGTCCCCAAACTTGAAATTATCTCTCTGTAGTATATTGTCCGATTTTTGTCCAAAATCAGCTATTGTCGGTAAGCACGTGCAGCAGGAGTGCAGTTTTTAAAGGGAAATTTCGGTATTTGGCAACTAAAAAAATGGTTATCATCATAAGAGAGCAATTTGTGAATCTTTTCCTCACGTGAAAAACAAAAGGGTTAAGTAAACCCTTAAGTAAAAATTAATTGTTGTCGTTCTTTTTTTGCCAAATACTAAAATTACCCTCCACTAACTTGCATTTCTACTACACGTGCCAGCCAACAATGACTGATTTTTTATGGGAATCAGACAATGAACTACATAGAGATGAAAACCCAAATTTAGAGACTAAATAGAAATAATTTAAAGTTTATAGACGAAAGTGCAACAAAAGACCAAGTTCAAGGACCAATAGAGTTATTAACTCTAATTTAATCTAGGTAGGTTAGGTCCTTACAAAAAATTTCATAAAATCTACTACCTATATGTATATTTTAGTAAAAAAATACATAAGTGTTAATATTTTTGGTACTTACAATTAAAACTTATTAGTATATAATATGAGTTTTACTTTAAAATTAATAATATATACTTTTATGAATTGGTATAAATATTACTCTCTTGATTTTATTGGAAGAGTCATGCATTTATAATTTTTTAAGTATTAACAATAAGACCGTTTCATTGGAGGAAGTACAATATTTTGTAATACAAACACTTTTAGTTTATATATTTTTTTATAATTTTAATGTCAATTTTTTTATTATTTTCATTCCTTCTATATATACTTTCATATAAATTTAGTATTTTACTAATTTTTTTATTCTTAAAATTTTAAAATAAATATAAATTCTTAGTTAAAATTTTTATATATTGTGAAAATTGAAATTAATAGTAAAAAATTAATCAAAATTAATAAATACAATCTCTTATCATAATGTGCAATATAGAGGGGCCCATAAATTACGTAACATTCTTTTTGAATCGACCCTCCAATAATTTTATCCAAATTCGGCCACTCAATTTATTTATAATACTAGTAAACGTATAGAACCCAAAAAATTATGAATCAGAACATATTGTAGTGAACTAGTCCTCTAGACACAAATATAAATTACAGGCGTGCCAGCCAAGCACGTCCATTACTATTTGGTTGTTAAACTCCCGACCCAATATCAGGAAATCACTCCGAATTGGTTTAAAATCCTTGATATAGCTAGAATTTTTGAAGAAATGGTATAATCGTCGAGAATCGTAGGATCGATCAAGAATCTTATGATTCTAAGAGTTTAGGTGATCCTATGATTTTTTTTCGGGTTGTGCATTTTGGCCCATAAAATTGATCTTAAGTTGGACTTTTGTTTTTTTAGCCCACAATCCAGATCTTCATATTCGCTATCTCTTCTTTTGACACATCTCTTTCCTTCCTTCCTTTATTATTTTGATTGAGTAATTTTGAGTTTGAATGAGAGTTTATGTTATAATTGTTGTTGAACTTTCATTTGAGGGGAAAATTGTTGTTGAATGTATATAGAATATGATTGATAAAATTATTAGTGGTCGTATACATTAGCTATTTTCCGATTCTAGGATATGATTCTACGATCCCGATTCTATGCCCGAATTGATTCTAGGTAGAAAATAATTTAACAACTTTGATCCTAATTGCTAAGTCTAGTCTTTGCCCCACCCCCACGAACTCTCTATCTCTCTCGATTTTTTTTGCTTTTTGCTTTTTTTTTTTAATCTCATTAAACGGATGGGAGAGCCAGTTAAAATATCTAGTTTGACACAATTTATTCTACTCAGGGCATTCCCAATGATTAGATAGATGCTGACACCAACCAATTGTGTATTTACCATTGGGGAATTAGGGTAGATCTACCCAGGTAGAGAGTTGGGTAGAAGGGGGAGGAAAGAGAAGGTGGGGCATGTTTGTGCACTTTTTCTTTTTTTTTTTTGGCCTGGTTTTGCTGCAACCGTTGCAGTGCTTGCTTTTGCCTTCTTTTTTTATTTTATTTTTTTTTTATTGATAGTGTCAGATGATGTGCAATAAAATATCTATTTTTTGGATAAAATTGTTGTAGAAAAATATGTTTAAAGGTATTAGGTAAAGTGACAGATGATGTGGCAATAGAATACCTACTTTTTGGGTAGAACCACTGGAGATGCTCTCATGTAAAGTAAAAAAATTTAAAACCATACTTTTCTTTTGTAATTTTATTTATTTTTTATATAAAAATGTGAATTCTTCTTATAAGATAGAGGAATTATATAGATACAAGTTGATTAGATGTTTAAGAGACAAGATATCAACAGAGAGTTTACTCCCATGTAACAAACTAACCACTCATTACAACAATTAATCCATACACATTACAATGAAAAATCGTCACTGCACTAGGCATACATCGCACTGACGTATGAAATTAATCTTGAATTTGCCACTAATCATCCGATGAAAGTCTCTAACTAACATAATGTTTATATGAAGACAAGAAAATTCTTATTTATTTATAGCAATGGTTAACACCTTGTTTTTAAAAAAATTAAAATATAGGTGTATCCACCGAATTTTTTCCATAAAAAATGTATTTTTATTCCGAAATTCCAAAAATAGGGACAATTTTCAGAGAATTCCCGATTTAGTGAAAGCGAGAACTTCGCTTTCTTTGAAAATATGTTTGGGTTCAAATTTGTGAAGATTTGTACTGAAAGCGAAGTTACCAACTTCACTTTCTTTGAAAATTTTGTGAAGTGACAAATTTTCAAAGAAAGTGAAGTCTCATTGAAAAAACTCGAAGCGAAAATTTGTACTAAAACTTCGCCTTTAGTACAAATTTTCGCTTCGAGTTTTTTTAAAGAAAGCGAAGTTACAGACTTC